>OZ020522.1:24731290-24964692 GCA_963971425.1 Bryoerythrophyllum caledonicum | reverse complement strand
GGACGGCCCTAAAGCCGTCGGCCTAATCGGACGGCCGTCGTGCGCCCCGGCGATCAAATCGGGGCCGTACGATCTGTCCATCGGTCGTCCGATCACGCGGACGGCCGAGGTGCCGTCTGATCTCTCCGACGGCGGGGTCCGGTCGGACGACCTGACGCATTTCGACGGCTGAGATCTCGCCGCGTGGCACTTCGTCGAATCTGACGGTCCGGTAAACTTACTACGGCCTTCCGTAAATGCATTTTACCCCCCCCCGGACGCTGCGTCAGACGTGTCGTCAGGACGTCCTCGTCCTAGGACGCCCTAGGACGCTCTCAGACCCCCAAGGACGTCGGATTGGTAACCTTGGTCAGAACTGATCAGGGTGCTTATAAACAAAACAAGAATGACCATGAATTTCATAAATTACTACCAATTGATTAGGGCATAGGAGCAGGATCAGTCCACTGCAAGAAATCATGAGATATTGGTCAGGTTATATGATGGCTATAACATCAAAGAAAATTCAAAGTTGGGAAGTTTCAAAAGTACGTGGATCATGAAAATAATGCGGACAGTATATCGTTGGAACATGGGCTCCGTGTAGTTGCAAAGGTGCTTGTAGATGTGCCATGTTGCGATGACACTCCCTGCAACTGCACACCCTCCTGCAACAACCACCTCACAATCCCCAGCCATTCCAACAATCTCTCACTCTTGTGCAGAGGAAAATCCACCTCTTGATTGTGGAGTTTTCATATCCCCCGATGCAAAACTGTGCGAGTCTACCATCGATGAAAATATAAATTCAGAGGTGGCTGAGTAAATCACTAATCATCATGCCAAGAGAAGCATTAGGTCAAACATATGGAACTACTATTTCTTCTGAACTAATCCCGAGAAGAAAATTCAAAATCCATGTTTTACTTCCACAAAATTCTTCAGCTGTGCAGAATTAGGTCAGTGCATCTGTCCAACTACCAGAACCACTTTTTGGGACCCTCCTCCGACAAAACAAGAAGGCGATCTATCTTCAACTCCATCTTGGCCATCCTCGCCTCCATCTTGGCCTCGAGCCCCTCCATCTTCCCTTCCAACCCCTCCATCTTCCCTTCCAGCCCCTCCATCTTTCCTTCCAGCCCCTTCTCCAGCCCCTCCATCCCCTTCTCCAGCCCCTCCATCTTTCCTTCCAGCCCCTTCACCAGCCCCTTCATGCTGCTCTCGATTCCGATGAAGCGGGGCGCCATAATGTAACCGTTGGCTGCCACTACAGCGGAGGCAACCCCAACAGCAACGGACAGGAGGCGCCACGCATCCCTCGAGTGCTCCTGCATCAAAACAATACAAAGTAAAATTAGGGTTTAGTGACCAACTGTAGAAAAAGTGACCAACAAAAGAAGAAAAAACAAACAAACCTTGACCGTAAGGAAACGTGGCTGATGCACCACGTCCGACACGCACTATAAGAAACCCGTGTTTTTTGTGACAGGGCAACTAACGTGCAATTACGTTTTGTGCAGCATCCGGCACGTCAACGTTGACGTCCAAAAAAATCCGTTATAATTGACATGCGAAAAACATGCCAAAATCTCAAAAAACAGGCCCACGTTTTTTAAAACGTCACAAAAACTTGGGGGTTGAAGGTGTTAAAAATCTGCCATGTGGCTGCCACGTCGCGCCCACGTCATCGCCACATGGACGGGCAGTGCCACATCCCCAACTTTTTCATCCGGGCCCTTGGTAATGTGGCCCATGATGTGGCGCATGACGTGGCATTAGATTGTGACTAGGCTTGCATACGTGGACCCGCCATTTTATGACGTGGCACCTTTAAAATATGACGTGTCACTTTTTTAAATATGACGTGGCATGTCCAATCAGCATAGTTTAATGCAATAATTAATTGTGGACAGTGTAAATTGGGACGTCATTTCTAACACGGTATGTTTTCTGTGACGTTCGTTATGACGTTTTCTGTGACGTTCGTTGAGATGGAGGTCACCAAAAGCAAACACCAAGTCAGCTAAAGCAAGTGCCATGTCACCAAAAAGAAGCGCCACGTCACCAAAAAGAAGCGCCATGTCATCAAAAAGTACCGTATCACTTTAAGTTTCAAGGGTAATTCAAATTCATCCAAATAGATGGATGAAAGTGAATCACTCTTGATTCAAGTGTGATGAGATAGGAGAGAAGGCCTTACATATATATACGATGGGATGCACAAGTGGTGACAATCCATATGGGATTATTGGATTTGTCATGGTGTTAGCCTCGTGTTAGCATAAACATTAAAATGTCACAGTAGACGTCCATCCAGACGTCTGTTCCAACATCCTCTTTGCCTACGTTGCAGCTGATTTCAACCTTGCCTACGTGGCACAAACATTTTAAAAAGAATCCAATTTCTACCTTGCCTACGTGGCTCAAACACGTTTTTTGTGACGTCAGTAACGACATCCACGTTTTTTGTGACGTCAGTAACGACATCCACATTTTTATTTTTGTAGGGGTCAGCCCATCTCCATTGTGTTTTAACCGTTGGGCAGTGTTTTACGGGAGGTTGCAGTAACAATCTCGAAGTTACTCACAGTGAATCTGAAACCCCCTTGCCGACGTGGCATTGTCACCTTTCTGAGGACGTTGTCTAAAACATGACTATGTTCACTAGGACGTCCCGCAAAACAAATATGTTTATGCTAACATCTCTGCGTTTTTCCGCCAATTTTTCATGTTTGGTGCAACATCCACCAGAATCCGAAAGCCCAAGGCACGGCCCGTTCGCAAAAACATGTTTTGGAAAACACACTAGATCACAGCTAACGTCACAAAAATCACGGGTTTCTTATAGTGACGCTACAATAACCGCGCCGAAGCGCCTTGACGATCCAATTAGCCATGGAGAGAGGAACGATAGAAAAACGCAATGCAAAAACGCAAGAGCGCAAGATGGAAAATGCAATGGAACAACGCACCTACCATGCCTATACACCCTCCTCATTCCTCAACGCGAACCCCGACGGCTGTGAAAGTGACCGCAACAACTCCCGACAGCTGTGAAAGTGACCGCAACAACTCCCGACAGCGACCTCCGACTGATTTGAGGCCATCCCTGATATAGGCGTTCTTTTATTTCAGAGATACTAGTGCGAAAACTCGTCGTACCAACGACCGTAGTCATTATCTATATTTTGTTGTGCAAAATCTATTAAATTGTAAGAATTCTTAGGGCCCCGTGCATGGCCTCGTCGTTAAAGGATTAAACGCCACAAGGTGCCACTACACCGTTCCCTGAATATAGTGTAGACCAGACTATTTGAAATTTCCTACAGTAATTTCATTAAACGCAAATTAAAGTGGTCCACTTGAATTTTCCATCCACATCAAATCATGTCCATTAGAAATAGTGTGGCTTGTTTCAAAATAAAAGACACGGGAATTGATGTGGATGAGTTTTTACAAGTTGTACTCAAAACCAAAATTATAATATAATAACATAATAATAACATAATAATATAATAATAACATATAATAATAACATAATAAAATATATTATAATATTAATACTATATACAATAATAAAATATATAATAATAACATATTAGTATTATATAATAACCAAAATTGATGTGGTCCACCTCAATTTTCATCCAAAACTAGAATTGATGTGGTCCACCTCAATTTTCATCCAAAACTAGAATTGATGTGGTCCACCTCAATTTTCATCCACATTACCTATACCTCCACACTATATTCAGTGAACGGTGTAGTGGTTATAGTATCCTACATGTATAGTTGTGTATTTGAACATGATAAGGTTCATATATTCAAATGACCTCCAAATGAAATATGTTAGTTGAGGAATCTTCAATCCAAAGGTGTAAGTTTTGCAAAACCTTAATATATTTTTATGTATTCTACAAAGTATTTTCTGCAAAGTTAACGACAAAGGGGCCAGAATATTGTCGATGAGACCAGTTTTTGGGGAGCCGCCGCTCATTCAATTGTTGGATTGATTTGCACTAGTCGGAGCGGTTGTGCGCTTTGCTTTCTTCCATGTAACCCATCTTCCTGATCTCCAATCGGTTAAGGCAATAACAAACTACAATGATTTCTATGAAAACGGTAATCAATGAAATGTGCTCTTCGTGTAGATGTTGATGTGCAGAATCTATTAAATTGTAAAAAAATTCAGGGGCCCGTGCAAGGCCTCGTCGTTAAAGGATTAAACCCACCGACACACGTAGTGACACACCCACCATAAGGGGAGGAGTTCCTTCAAGCCTCATCTTCCACTTGTCACCTATCACTCCACCATTGCAGCCCTGCATCATCTCATGGCAATCGTGTAACCAATTCTTATGATAGTTTCTCCAAGGTGATATCCATTTTGTGGGAACAACTTTCCAGTATCAGGCTCCCCACCAACGCCCTCAGGCCATCCTCAATGCATTCACTTTAAATTAGGCCTCCAACCTCAATATCAAGGAACAATCAAAGAGTCTACAAAAAAAAGGTGGCCACTTGAAGGGTGTGGCATTTCAACCCTACCCTCTAAATAGGCCCTCAACCTAGCTCTCTAAACCTCTTTTGTGCCATGTGGCAACACCTCCTCATTTGATGGCATGAAGACTAAAAAGAATCATTGAACTTTGATCCAAAAGTGTCTCATTAATGCTTACGAAGGACATTTTCAAAGCTCTCTATACTCTACAAATTTGAAGGGTGGAAGCTATGAATTAAAGAGCCCTCAATAAATAAAGGCTAAATAAAAGGTGGGTTGAGGTGGGATTATGGTTAGTTCCTAGAAAGTTCAGGGTCAGGATTGGATCGAGGGGATGCATTGAGGATACTCTCACAAGCTAAAATTTTTTGTGACTCCAGTCCCTCAGAATCCAGCGCCTTCACACCAATTGAAACCATTTTTCCACTACCCTCGTTTATGCCCTCGCTAAGCTTCAAAAGTTGTGGCCATTTTTGTCTGTATGCGCAAAAGCTAAGCGCACCGAGAAAAATCAAAGGGCACAAGAGTAAGTAAAGCACACGAAGCGGAAGCAAAGGGTATCAAGGGCACCAAGCATCAAAGGCAGTTGGGGCGCCCACCACAGACTCCCCCTAAATTACTTTTTAAAGACCCTATGAAAGATTTTTTTGTCATTTAATTGTATTAGTGATGGCAATGCTTTGAGCATTGCCAATAGCTCCCTTGAACAAGCGCAAAAACGGGCTCGAAGGGGGCCCAAGAGCATGGTAATGGCTCCCCACCAACGCCCTCAGACACTTTAATTCTTTCACGCCTAATAATACCAAGAGGCCTTAGAAGAATCTAAGAGTATAACAGATTATGCAAAACCACCCATCTACACAAGAGATATATTTTATTGCAACCTCACTGCATGGGAGTCTTTGTAGTTTGCCACACAATTCAACCATATGCCAATGGTATCAATGGTATTATTGTTGGTGATCTTAACCCCTAAGAGCCCAAGTGTACTTGGGAAGTACGTTTTGGATTTTGGGCATGTACCTTTGAGTGGAAAAAATACTCCGATCCTTGTGAAAATTTTACACTACATTGTCCTTTAAAAAATCTACATGGGGAATTTTTCAAAAATGATTTTGGACTTTTGGTTCAAAAGTTATTAGCCTTCAAAGGTCAAAATGGGGAGTCTAGACTATTGGGGCAGCCATGTCAACCAATGCAATTTGAGGAGAAAAAAGGGGCAGAATTTTGGGACAAAAGGGCAAGGAAAGGAATCCAAACTTCTATGCACGAAGTCCAAGTAGAAAAAGCATTGAAAATTATTAAAAGAGCTGTTAAAATAATTTTTAAAAAAAACAGCAATCAATCAGCCATCAGCTGGCCTGCCAGCACCCCGCGTCAGAAGCGGGCCCGCCAAAAAAAAAAAAAAAAAAACCTTTTTTTTTCTTCTTTTTTTTTTTTTTTTTTTTTTTTTTTCCCCCCCCTTCCCCCGTCCAGCTGCGAGGGCGGTCAACAACGGGACATAATGCTTTATTTATTCCATATATTCATGAAAATTATGGATTTTACTATTTTTACTCGTTTTTTTCTCTAAAAGTAGTGAAAAAATAAATTGAAAGTTTCCACCGTTGGGATTCTCAAAAGCAACAACTTGTATGAAACAAACAATTTCATACCACTTACGTAGTAATTGTCAACATTTTGTACCCCCTTTCACTAAAGTGTATATTTCTACATCTATTACCCCTCGAATTGACCTCAAATTTTGCACACAAATAGCTAACAACATATAAGTCATATTGGTAAAAGATTTGATTACATTTCAATGTAAAATCTAGAAGATATACCTAGTCAAAGTTGGCTGACCTTGCCGGGCAAGGGGGGAAAATAACTTTATTTTGCACTTCAAACGCTATAATCTTCACATCCGTGCGGTGGATTGCAACAAAATTTTTATTGTAAGTTCATATACGTGTCTATTTTAAGATTGTATGGTTAAAAGTCTAAAATTAGACTTTAATGTTAGATTTTGTTGCCTCTTGTTGATGATGGTAGTTTTGGAGTGTTTCATGAGGAAAAATGCCTGGGCTTTTAGGGGTTAAAGTATCAGAGGTATATGTGTAGCCATTATTGGGCACCTTTTTATTCACATTTATACCTATAGTTTGCCTTGAAGAACTATGTGCCAAAACATTGGGTATGTTGTCCAAATGATTTTCCTTTCATTTAACTTTGAGAATTCAATGGAAAAGATGTAGAGTGGAACTGTAGGTATAGCGGAAAAATTTGTCTAAGTTCATATAGACAATGCTTCAGTGATGGCATCCATTGGCTATGACATTGTACTATTGAATATTCATATTTGTTCATGAATGTGTTACTCTTTGCTCGAACCTATCACTAAGGGGTTGGGGAAAATGAGTGTGGAAGTAAATGGTGACCTACGCTCTTGCCCTTGCTTATGTGATGACAAACTTTCTTCTAATACCTCGTTCCCAAAAAATGAATGAGTGAAAAAGATCACAAAGAATGGTCATTAAATTACCTGCTACATTTTTATTCTTTTGCCCTATGCTACCAAAGGTATTATCAACCGCCTCATTGTAGCCTCCTTTATTTGCTCCTACTTAGAACATTGACGCCGCTTAGAATCAATGGCATCAAAGTCTGAAGTGAGTGTAGTAGTCTAGGCACGTGTTTTTACTGATAAGGCGTCTGCTAAATCTTCTTTTTAAGATCGGATATTCTCCTTCACATCTTCCTCTTTCATAGGCTCGTTTGTGGTACGTTGATTGAATACATATATCTTTACTCAACACTCTCAATTTCGGAAAGTACACGTACGAATCCGCTACTGGAATTTCAAACAATGGAAGCTTTGCGAATGAGAGCATTCTACATTGTGAAGTATTTCGGCAGGTAGGCACTATTGCATATGTGAAAATAGCAACATTGTCGGCATGGTTTGCTACTTCAACTACAACATCATGCTCGGTTTGTTTTCTAGCATATTTCAAACAAAAGTGGGCAATGAAGGTTTACTAAAAGAGTTAGTACAGTGCACCATAGACATAAATTTCACTATCGTAGTATCATTAATGTCAAATTTGGCAACCATTTACGTGAGAATCTTGAACATGTTTTTTTGGCTTGCCAACAATTCCTCTACATTATCTTTTATGATATTTTTTCTCTCCTCTAATATTGCTACATGTGTGTATTAAAATAAAGACATGCCTTATACATAGTGCGCAAACAATAACATACAATGATCATGGTAAAGATTTCACATGTATCCCTCATCACTAGGAAGTTACTATGGTAAGATCACATAATCACTACGTGCTTGACATTTGTATATTCATTAAAAAACTAGTACGCTTTTAAAGAAGCAATTTTCCAAAAGTTATCACCAAACCTTGCCATCCGCCTTCTTGTTGAGACCAAATTTGGAGCAAAGTTTGTAGTAATAGATAATCTCCTTCAAGGCCATAATGCTCATGAATGAATTGTGGTTTATGAAAACTAGTATTCATCAATGGCTAAGTTGCAATTCATTCAAAAAGGTCACATGCAAAAAAACTATTACTAATGCATATCAAATACCTATAATGTTTTGGAAAAACCTAAAATAATCTAAAGATATTTTAAGATGCTTTAAGAGTGATAGTTTAGATAATTACAAATTATTATATGATTTTCAATGCTAGCAAATAATAATATTTCCTTTAGATTGTCAAAAAAAATCTCAAGTCTTTAGTAAAAAATAGCATACTAATCCAAGCCAAACATATTTACTATCACATTGTCAAAAAAATCTCTTGTCTTTAGCCAAAAATAGCATATTAATCCAAGCCAAACATTTTCACACATTGTCACACATTGTTGGGGAAGGTATTTGAAAAATTCTTCCTTTCCACATAAAACTTAGAGATCTTCATTTTTTACTTTTAATTTTCCCCATTGCATTATGCAGTGTGAACATTCTTATTGATCATTGAGATTCTCATTCTAAAACATGTTAATTTCACCAAAAAAATATAGCGTGAATTGACAATTTTTGAACCTCCACTTCTTGCACATTTTTTTGGAATATGCTACACTCTTTCTTTACATCTAAAAATTAGTGTACAAGAAGTTAATATCACAATCAACATGATGATATAGAATTTAGACTTTTTTGTAGTGCAAAACTTTGATACAAAGTGAAGTCAAAGAGTGTTGATCCACTGAACGCAAGGAAGAAAATGAACCCTTTTCTCTACTTCAAACACTAATCTTTCAATTTGCGTGGTCAAAGTTTATGAAATTCTATAAGGGTGTTACTCAATAAGACTTTAATTGAGATCCTATAGCTAAAACTAGAAATAAAAGTTTGTTTTTTCTTCTTTAACTTGTTGCACTGAAACGAGTAGTTTTGAAGTGTTTTTGGTGTGTATTTGGTTTTGAAGTAATTTAGGGGTTAACCGACACTTTAATCCAAAAGATAAAATAATAATAAAAATTACTCAGTTGAGAAGTAATTTTCATCCGGGAGATCACTGATGATCCACGTATTTAGACACAATACCCCAAAATGCCAAATAACGTCAACTACTTGTGCAAGGCACTATATATAGCTAATTAACGAACAGACACTTTATTCACGCCAACTTTTTTGAAGGCCGGAGTTCCTACTACAGCTAATCCCTTGATGACCAAGAACTATCAGGCTAGTTTCAATTACTTTAATTGTGTACCTGCATTTGTCTCGGAAGACCAGAACATGTGCATAATCGAAATATTGGAGCTGAACAGAACTCAAGACGCCGCTTTTGGACTACCCAAGAATAAGCTCTCAGATTGGTTGAATTCTCAATTGAATTACTCCAAACTCTACAAGATGGAAATCAATATGACTTAATAGGGTTTGTTCTTTCGTTAAGATCGGACTTGATGCAAACCATATATCAACTCCGGGCCTCAACAAAAATCCACAAAGCCTTTGTCTCCATCAAAGTGGGTTATCCCAAACAAATCCGTCCACTTTAAAAAAAAAATTAAAAATTTAAGGCAACCAATATTTGTCGATTCCCTCCTACTCTGGTCAACAGGGGGTCCTTGCGGTTGCAAACTACACCGTTCACTGAATATAGTGTAGAGGTATAGGTAATGTGGATGAAAATTGAGGTGGACCACATCAATTCTAGTTTTGGATGAAAATTGATGTGGACCACATCAATTTCGGTTATTAATATAGTAGTAATATGTTATTATTATATATGTTATTATTATATATAGTATTAATATTATAATATATGTTATTATTATGTTATTATTATATTTTTATGTAATATTATTATATTAATATTATATTATGTTATATTATATTATAATATTCTATTAATATTCTTATGTTATAAAATAATATTATTATGTTATTATATTTTATTATGTTATTATATTATTATGTTATATTATTTTATTATGTTATTATATTATTATATTATTATATTATTATGTTATTATGTTATTATGTTATTATTATGTTATTATATTATAATTTTGGTTTTGAGTACATCTTGTAAAAACTTATCCACATCAATTCCCGTGTGTTTTATTTTGAAACAAGCCACACTATTTCTAATGGACATGATTTGATGTGGATGGAAAATTGAAGTGGACCACTTTAATTTGCGTTTAATGAAATTACTGTAGGAAATTTCAAATAGTCTAGTCTACACTATATTCAGGGAACGGTGTAATGACACAACTCCACACCTAGCAAATTGACATTACATTCTACTGTAGAATACTATAAATTATGGTCGACAAGACTGGTGCATGATAGATGATCTGTGGCACCGGTGTTAGAACTTAGATCGCTTAACATAGTGGCACAAAAAATGGAAATCATCTCTAGCATGCCCCAGAATCTCAAAGGCTACACTAAACACTGAATATAGTGTAGAGGGATTATTGATGTAGATCACCCACACTAATTTCCATCAAAGCATGTGCATGCCAAGTTCTGATTGGGTATTTGTTCTCAAGCAAGTGTGTGTCAGTCAACAATTGCATGTAAATTTTCAATTAGTGTAGGAAATTTCAAATAGTCTAGTCTACACTATATTCACGGAACGGTGTAGCTACCAGCCCCACAACATTGGAAACTTAGTCACCTTTACCCTAGTCACACCGGCGCAAGATGTCTACAATAAATAAATGTGAAAACTTATCGCATTTACAAGTCATTTACTGAGCACTACACTAAATGTGATCTTTAGTGTACCGGTGTTGATCACTTTAGGGCCGCTTTACACTATGGTGGAGAGCTCCACCGGTCGGTCAAGAGGTCTTGGCCAAGACATGGTTATTTGAGACAAGCGGTGGATGTTGGACAAGATAAAAGGACAATAAAATAATGCATGAAGAAGTTGCTCTTCTCCGGTGGTTTGGTTTCTTGTCCGGGGGTTTGAGGCCGGACTGGAAACGAGCCCACCGGAGAAGAACTCTTCAAAAAAGTTTTGCCACATAGGCGGCCATGTCATTTTTTCATCCATGCTTAAAGTTCTCCACCGGTCAAGTCTTGGCCGTAGTATAAACCCAATCTGGTGAAGAACAAATTTTTCTCCAATCATATTGCTCCATTTCCCTTGAATTCTTGACCGGTGAACTTCTCCACCATAGTGTAAAACGGCCCTTAGAATCCTCCTCAGAAGTAAGCAAGTACAACTTTGACCCTTTACAGCCCACGAGACTCCGAGGTGATAAAACTCAATTTGCATGAAATCCTTGAGGAATTAGGTTGTGAAATTTGAAGTTCAAATTTGCGCACACATTTCATGAACACTTTACAAAAAAACAAATCATGATTTGGAATTATAGACCTCATGGAAAAGCAAGGAATACAACACAAAATACATCAAATACACTGAAATACAATGAAACCCTGCCACATATTACGTTGTATTTAATATACATGGAAAATGGTTTCGGTCTTAAATTTCGAAGTTAGTCTTTAACCTCTAAAGGCCAAATGTCCCTGCTGGGGACATTTTGAGTTTGGGTAGGGTACCACGTTCTCAGATTCAGACATGATTTTTTGAGATTTTTTTATTAAATGGGCAACTTTTTATTAGCTTCCCATAGACATATTTTTTTTGGGTAGAAATTGGACTTACGGTTCAAAAGTTACAATGTTTTTCAGTAGCATATACAAATATTACATGGGTTTAGTGTGACATATAACAAATAGTGTAGCAATACTTTAATTAACTCTAAATTGAATAGAAATTCAAGTTTTTGTCCATTTTTTTATTTTAAAATTCCTCTTGGACAGAAAATGGAAATCTTTGCATCTACCATACAGATTTTCGAATTTCAAATATATGAGAAGAATATGATATATGCAAAACTTGAAGTGTATTATTGATTCTTAGCACATAGTTGGATTGTAGGTTTTTAAGGACATCTTCTACCCATCTTCTACTTCTAAAATTTGGTGCACATGTGCCTTACATGATCCTTTTCAGCTAAAATTAGAAGATTACGGGGCATAGTGCAAAAAAATGCCATAAAAGGTGGTCGACGTTTGTTGAAGGTGTTTGGATGACCACAAGAAGAGTTTATGTCTGGCTTCAAAGGCTGATATCTTTCAATCTGTGCGGTCAAGCTGAACAAAAAATTTACGATGTACACTTGTACAATCCTAGTACAAGATCCTATGGTTAGATATGTAAAAATTGGGTTTGTTTGCATTTTGTGTTGAATGCATTGAAACTGGCAGTTTCCACCGAGTTTGGGTGCTAAAATGCCTTGGGCCTTTAGAGGTTAAGAGATTCATCATTGTTTTGTGATTGTTGATCTTTCTCACTGCATACGAAGCCTCCGTTTTAATTCGTATAAGTTTGTAATTTTTTTGTATACAAAAAAGTAGACAAAAGTGAAGAATTCAGTAATAATCATGCATAAGCGTTTTCTTCACGTATGATATGTCAATGCAAAGCTATCAACCTAGTGCACATATGAACCTCTTTTTATTCAGAGTACCAAAATTCTTGCAAGAATCTATTGATGGATAAAATAGTATACCCTCCAATATCCACCATTTTCATTACCAATATACGGTAAGTTTAAACACTATAATCTATCCCATCAATGGTTGGATGTTGTGCAAAATTTCCCAAAAGTTTATGTCATGGTCTGAGTTCAATTTTGTAAGGTTGGATACTAAAATTAGGCATTTTATTTCCATTAAAGTTAGTTCAAAGAAAAAAATCAGCACATATCTTGGTTTTGGAGAAACTTGACCTGGGCACTAAAGGATTAACCCTTAAACGTCAGTGCCAACCCGAGGGGCCTGGTTTTTTCATTTTTCAACTCACTTTGACCATGATTTTCTAATGATGGATATTCATTTTAATGATTTTTCTTTTTCAAAATTCTTTGAATGTATAATAAAAATCATGTGATATAATTAGAATGTAAATGGTAGCTAAATATGGGTGTTAGAATTCAAAGATTCTATAAAATTTCTATAGAAAGATTTGTCGTTTAAGGGTTAAGAAACTAATGTAGTCCTTGCATGCTCCCAACGCATTTGGCTCTACGGTACTCGAGGTTTGTAGAGGACCCTGTGAATGGCAGTGAAATGATACTGAAGGGAAGGCAATTGTGAGTTTTCAGCTGTGGTACCAAACTCCGTAACAATATTGCTCTCTCACAAATCAAACCAAAACTCCCACATACAATCAGACTTTGCAGCCTAGAGTACTTGCAGTCACAACACTAAAATATTCAACCGAGGATGGTCTCCATGAATCCTCCGTAAAGTCAGTTCTATGCATTGACTTTTTATCTACATATTTAATCCATGTAAAAAGTTGTACATTTACAAACCAAGACTTGAATTGACCTACCTGATATCTCCAAAGTCCACCTTAAGTATGTGAGGTGCAATTAACCCTTATGGTCTATGGAAGACCATCTACATGGTTACTTATTTTACCCTTAGAGTTCAAAAATTATTAAGCAAAAAATTTAGAAAGTCATACACCTCTGGGTGCCTCTACATTAGAGGCTAAACATGACCAAGCTATTTTGCGTGCTCAATTTTGCGAGCTGCGAGCTGCGAGCCTACAGTTGCGAGCCTTGCAGGCAAATATTTTGTTTCAAATTTGAAAAAAGTAAGAGAAAGTAAAAGTTTAGTGGGTTTTGTTTTTGGTGACCTAGGTTTGGGCGCAATAAATGGGTGGACCTATGACAGTGGGGGACCGTGAAAGGTCTCAAAACGTGAGGTTATAGGGTTTGATAATTTAGTTCATATTTTCCTACCTGTACCTATGGCCGTGGATTCTATGGTCCAACAATAACGGGTAGATAGGATATTTGTAGCTATGAAGCATTTGGTTTACTGGTTCTACGTATAAAATAGTGCAGTGGAAGAGAGGAGGAGAGGCATGTGGTAGTGTAGTTTTCAGTTTAGGGTTCAGGGTGTAGGACTCCTGGTTTAGAGGAACTAGTACTTAGGGTTATGGGTCCACAGTTTTATGGAGCTGTAGAGACACAACGTCGGTGGCAGACATAGTAGAAGATGGAGATATGTAGGTTTAGGCGAGAGTGATGGATAACAAAGGATATACGGTTAGAGTAAACAATGTAGGGTCTCATGGGAGTCCTATACGAAATGGTCAATAAGAAGATGGATAGTTGGATTTGGTTTAGGTGAAGTGGATAGCAAACACGGTTTAGGATATTGAAGGAGCTTCATGAGTTCAAGATAACAACGAAAGACGATAGACAGTCACAAGGGGTTAGTGGAATAGTGAGAGATTCAACCACGTTCGGGGTTTAGGGACAAGCAAAATTAGAAGCGACAGAGGGTAACTGTCCCTTCTTTCATGCAAGTGAAGAGATAGAGTAGACAAGAGTACTTCAAGCTGTGGAGGTGGCCCTTTTAGTCTCACTGTCTTTTAAATGGAAGGATTGTCTTCTTACAAGCTTAGCGAGTGGGAATGGTAGCTGTATTGCATAGTATTTGAGGAGCAGAATCTGAAGAATACGCTTGATTTCATTCCAACTGAAACTAGGTGCGTGAATAAAGACATCTACCTCCGGGTCTAAACCACACACAATGTTGAATATGTAGTAGAGGTGCTTACAGTAAGTCCATGAACCGCGTTTGCCAAGCGATTTCTTCGACATCTCTGTGAAAGAGAGGCAGTCGCAGCTTGGAAATTGACCGATAGTGACGAAATATCGGGAAACTGTGGAAATGTTCCGCGACTCCAAAGTGACAATGCAACCAAGGGCTGGAGGTGGAACCATTAGAATTGTGCAGAGTTTTCCCATTATGGAGTGAGCAGAGGCGCAGCTGTTATAGTGACGAGTAGTAGGAGCAGCTTCGTTTCTTCGGATGTTTTTTCCGTATCGCTTGCTTGGATGGTCTGTAAGGTTAGGAGGCATAGGATAATCGTTCAGGTTCACCGAGACGCCTTCACCGAACAACTTTCTAGGAGACAGAACCTCACGCTCAGCGAGACAAAACCCAGCAGTTTCTAAGGCAAGTATCTCTGTTCTGCTCAGGTTTGTGCCCATCTGAACTGGCCAGAACTGTGGAGGAGGTGGCATACTTTGAACCCATTTGCGCCGTGTGCCCATAACACAACAATGAATGTCGTCGTTGCAGAAGAAGAACCGGTGTCTCTCTAATCTAGTCTTTCTGTAATTGTCCATCAAGCCAGTGTAAGTAGGGGCAGCTGTTGCTCGGTTGTTCCTGTACAATAGATGCCACACACTTCTTCCTTGTACCGGCTTGAAGAGCGAAACATTTCCTAGCAGATGTTTTAGGAAGCCTTGCGATGTGCCAGTCATTCTCATCACAGACCGTCTGTTGTACAGCTCTCACGCTTGAAACCCGGGAAGAAGTTCTTGGTGGAGACGAAGGAAGTACTTTAGGGGCTTCCGGAGAGGGATCTGGTGATGACAAGGGATCATCAGCTGTGAGATCCACAATCACTTCATCAATGCGAAGTGCCTTATCTCTGGGGCGGGAGATGCTAATCTTATCCGGGCGATGTGAATCAAATTCAGAACCTGGAGGAAGATCAACTTTTCTCTTCAAAGATACAAACTCCTCTTCTCCTTCTAGGTGAGGATTGCGAGTGCAGAATTCGTCCGCACCGGGCATGTTGGCCAGGGCGGCATGAAGAACCTTAACATTTCTTGAGCGCTGCGCGGTGCGAAGGGCAGTACGGAGCCGGAGTTCTTCCTTTCTTGGACCCGTACCTGGCTTCTCACCCTTCAGGAATTGATAGTACGCAACAACTTGCATGAAAGCACGAACCATGTTGTCGACTGCAGCAACATACAAATCATTCCCTCGTTTTTCCGACTGTTGTAACCATTTGTTGTGAACCGACTCTGCCAAATTACAGGAAGGCATCTCGGCTAGTCAGCTTCGCTGAGGTTTTGCAGAGAATGGGACAAAAAAAAGTTCAAGAGAAAGATTGAATTGTAAGAATCGTTTAGAACAGCAAAGAAAAGCAATGCAGTGATGTAGACGTGAATTTAATAACAGAGGAGTTCACTGAGAGGAGGGACATGTTCAAAAATCTTGCAATGCGAGTTCAATGATTATATGTAACGTAATCAGGGCCACAACTTTCGTACTGCCGATATCGGCAAGCCCAAAACTGATGGGGCGACTATCAAGCGAGGACCAAACTGCGGTGCTTCGGCTGTGGAGCACGAGCAGCCGACGTCGGCAGTGTTTAAATGAATGATATGAAATGTAAAATACAGAATGTGCAACTTAGAGTTCTTTTTGGGTGCCTACAATGACAAAGTTTGTGAGGCTATCGGATGACACCAATTCAAGCAATTGTGGAAAGGAAACAATGAGTGCACTTACAAGTTCCATGAATCCTCCCCACTGCTGATATCGGAAATGCCAGAAAGATAGCCAGAGCTCTAGTCTCGGAAGCCCGTCCTCGGTTGATGCCTCGGATGACAACCACCACGCCCTGATTGCGAGGTACCTGCACTCGGCCACCTCCAAAGAGATGGAATTTTTATATTGCTTACAGAGCCTTCGGTGCTGATCTTGGAGGTCGCTTCCAATATCTGCCTTCATATGCTTTTCAAGAGACTGAGCCCAATGAAAGAGGCAAGTTCTTTCTCTGGACTCCATTGGAACGGCAGGGTCGCCACTACCGTAAACTATTCAAACAACATTCCAGTTTGCCTGGGTACTATCCGCCATGAATCCCTTGAAATTTGGACTAAGAAGTTCATGCCTGCTACAAACTGCATTCAGATTCCGCCAGAAAACTATCTGAGCTGCCACATCTTCGGACTGCATATCGCAAATAGCAATGGTCATGACCCGATAGTAAGTAGAGTCGTACACATGGCAAGCCATTGTGGTCCAAGATTTGACACGTTTGACGTGGTCAAACATTATCCAGGAGTCTCCTAAATCACCCCCTTGTTGCATTCGCTTCACTAAATCAACTCCACTCCCAGGACCAACCTCGGCCATCTTGAAAATGAAGACTTTATCAGAGTCTGTTCTTTGACCAGGGAAACGATTCTCCTGAATGAAGGCCCAGTTGCTTGACCCCCTCAGCTTGGTGATGCTCTCCATGACACCAAATCGGCGAAGGTAACAGAACGTTGTCACCTCATTCCGAATGCTAGGAAAGGACATCACCTTAAACTTGTCCAAGACGGGGACAAGTTCCAAAGGCAATGTTCTCTGTGGCACGCCATCAGGGCATAAGAGTAATTCCCCAAGGAACTCCTTGCTAGCTTCGAGGACAATAGAGGAATTTGTTCCAGCCGGAGTTCGTTCCACCTGGTCGCCGATGAGGCACCAAAGCTTTGCAGAGGAGTCCCTGTAGTTCCCTTTCTTCACAGCATGACCATGTGAACCCAAGTGAATACAAGTGAATACAAGCTCGGGATACATGGCTTTCGCCAACAACGTAATATATCTTTGCCGGGCAACAACCATAACAGGTAGGCGGAACGTGACACACAACGCAGACAACAGTGGAATGAAGAGGAGGGTCAGAGCCAGGCACAAAAGGTGATGCAGAATTCCCCTCCCACTCAGTTTCATTAATTGAGGACGACATGTTCGGACGCTTTATAAAATCACAGGAATCATTGGCGCACTTCAGCTCGCCAAGACATGAAGACATTCGAAAGGTGAGGTGAAACTCAGATCTGATGTGCGAAGTGGCAGTTCGCGTCCAAGCGTGGCCATCATCCCGCTTATCCATTCCGTGCAGGTGCCCAACCTTTGTGGAAGGAGGATACTTTCCCGGAGGGGGTAGTTCGAAGATGACATCTCCATTGAAATCTGGAGGAAGAAAATCAACCTTGCGAACTGGAATGGAATTGTAATCTAGTTTTGACAAAACGGACTTTGATCCACGTCGGCTGTTAAGAAGTCGGAGATAGTGGACGATACTATCGGAAGGAGGAAGACGGGGTTTAAGATTGGTCGGACCAACACGCTGAGACGGTGTGGACTGAGAAACATGGATTGCCGAGTTCAGAAGGGAAGCACTAGGTACGGTAGCATAAGGGATGCAGTCGCTGCCGGAATCGTCACTTAGAACGACTACTCCTTCATCAGGTGGCTCTAGTTTAACCTTTCGTAGTAGTGGAGTCACATCAGTTGCAGCAGAACAACGACCAGGTGTCAAGTTGGACGAATCGATATCAGGTGCATTATCCACAGTCCCATAGACTCGATAGTTTCCACGAGCCAGGAGCCAAGTCTTTGTACCGTCAAAAGAGGAAGGCATATGAGCAACTGTATGGCTGACCTCGTTTGTAACGGGGTCTAGAACATCCATATCAACATGGACACTGTGTTCCAAGAAATGGAAACGAGAGGCCAAACGACTTTCAGAAACTGTAGCAAATCCATCTTCTAAAGCAGGAAAAGAAATGGGTAATGCTTGACCAGCAGCCCGAATGAGAACAGATCCACAGTTCAGAGCATGTGATGTAGCCATGTGATATAAGAGATTTGATGAAGAGATTCAAAAGAAGGCAGAGGCTGCTGAGGCTAAGAATGCAAAATGATGTGAAGCCTGAAAACGGCAAGATCTTTGGAGAGGACGAAATTTAGAGTAAATGAAGGTTTAGAGAATGCCATAAGTACAAGGTAGACGTAGTTCAACTAATTCCGTACTAGAGTGATTAAAATATGCTGCCCTTGAACTGTAGTATCAGAGGTTGAATCATAAAATCCGTGAAGAGTATAGTGTTCAAAACATGTCAGGTAGGAGCACTAAAGAGCAATATAGTGGATTCAAGTATTTTAAAAAGGAGGCCGTCAATAATCATCAGGTAGCAACCAAAATATCCACTAGTTAGAAGAATGACGGCGAACTCAATTTATTTCATAAAAGTACCAGCTATGTTAGCACAGAGGCCGATGCATACCAAATTAAGTGAATCAATGATCGTGGGTTCTACCAGGGATTTCGGCTTGGCGATGAGTATTTAGTGTCAGATGAATGGACTTGTCAGATTTATCGGTGGCGGTCGCTACATAGGATTAGAATGAGTAGGGGGTCTCGACTAGAATGGAGGGGTGAACTTGACAAAAAAGGGGAACTGCAATTCAAGGGCTATGCCGAAGAGACGCAAAAAACAAACATTCTTCTTTACGAATAGAAAGCAACTGAAATGCTCCAGGCAGATTAGGGAGATGAGATCGAGCAATAGATTGGCGGATGTTGGGGACACAGCAAAAATACTTGAGTTTGAAGGGATAGGGAAGGCCAGAGTGGGGGAGGGAGGAGCTAGTTCTATTGACCTTCAGAGATTGTTAGAAAGCAATATAGTAAAAGGTGGTAATCTCGCGAGGAGCCACAGCGGTGGTACAAGTGAGGATGATGTTGGTGAATGCGGCAGTGCGGATGAGAGAGAGCAAGGTTCGTGAAACTGACAGCTTGCAAGTTAACATAGTCTCTGATGACTGCAGACAATTTGCTTACTCAATCAAGTCGAATGCGGTAGAGAAGGTCATAGGGTTTCACGTCAACGCTCTTACTCCTCGTGCTACTATCTGTGATCGTCTTGCTGCCTCGATTGAGATGAATCCGCTTTCTCACTCTAAGGGGTTTAGGGTGGCTTGTTCTAACTGTGTTGACGTGGTCGCAGAAGAACGAGCTCTACATAGTTTGGCGAAAGAGGAAGCCGACGGTGGGGAGAGCTCGCCGGCCGTCATCGAGGATATGAAACTCTTGACTCTTTATTTCTTATGTCAATTTCCCAGATTAGGTCAGGACTTTTATGTCGAGGCTTGAGAGGAGAGTGAACTGAGTCAGTGGAGGCGAAGTCGTCCGATTTCTCGGAAGTAGTTATGCATGCTCAAATCGTGTTCACGTGAACGCAGAAGAACGTGATCCTAATAGTTTGGCGATGGAGGACGCCGACTTAAAGGGCAGCTCGCTGGCCGACTTCGACGGTATGTAATTCTTGCCGCTTCTTATCTTGTTGTCATGTTTTCAGATTAGGTCTCGACTGTGGAGTTGTCGCTTGCTTGGTCACTGAAATGAGTCAGTCTAGTCGAAGTCGGTTGATTTCTCGGAAGTAGGGTATGCAGAGTTTGCGGCGCCAGCAAGCGACTGCCGATGTCGGCGGCTCCTAGGTGCCGACACACTTAGCGCGAGAGCGCCAACACCTAGAAGCTGCCAACATCGGCAACCCCCTATTGGTGTCGCGACCTTTGCTGGTAGCGGCGCCATCAGGGGGCTGCCAATGTCGGCAGCTCCCAGGTGCCGACTCTCCCAGCGCGAGAGTTTCTTTGCTTCCAGACTCGTGCCCTCACGTGCTGGAATCTAATTCGAATTCGAGAGACCTTCGAGCATGGTTTAGGTCACAATATATATCCTCTTGAATTTAGGTGGCTTGACAGAATATTATTGGGCGCTCATCAGTTATGTACGTTTAAATTTTTAGCTTCCAGAATTGACTCCATTGCTTTCGAGCAGTTTGGACCTACGGTGGTTCTGATCGAATTGTCGAGATGCTGGTTTGGTGCCTCTTTTCGAAATCACTCCTTCCGTGTTGATTGTTGGATTTCCGTGCCGTGCTGCATGATTGGACTAAGGAATTTGAAATTTATGGTGACATAGGTCTTTCATTTTTTGTTTTTAGCAAAGCTTAAATTCTTGGCGGTATGTACATGGAATCGTTGCAAAGTCGACAGTGTGTGTTTTTGTGAACAGAGATGAAAAGTCGCATGTGTGTGTACCAGTGAGTTTCACTAGATTAAAACATGGGCATTAGAATCATGCGTAGTTTGTCGAGGTAGGTCTAAATTGTTAAGCGCCCATGGTGACTGATCTTTGGGTGTGGTTCAATCTAGCTGTAATCAAGACATCCTTGTTAAATCTGAACTACACAGCGATGACTTGAGCCAACTCCATTGCAGTCCATGACCCGCGGTACTGAGCACTGATAGAATCCTCCGCGCCGTCGCTCGCCTAGCCAGTAGTGGAAGTGGTCGGCAGCTCTCAGGTTGCGACACTCTCAGCGCGAGAGCGCTAGCACCTGGAGGTTGCCGACATCGGCAGCCCCCTGTAGGCGTCGCGACCCTCGCTGGTTGCGGTGGTAGCGACGCCAGCAGGGGGCTGCCGATGTCGGCAGCCTCAAGGTGCTGGCAACCTCACGCTAAAAGTGTTGCCACCTGGGAGTTGCCGACATCGGCAGCCCCCAACTGGCGTTGCGACCTTCGTTGGTAGTGGCGCAAGAAGGGGGCTGCCGATGTCGGCAGCTCCCATCTGCCGACACTCCGAGCACTACTACACCACCTGGGAGCGATGTTTCTTTGCTTTCCGGATTGAAGTTCGGACTCACATTCTGCAATCTAATTGGTATTGAAGAGACCTGTGAGCATGATATAAGTCACAAGTCATGATTTAAGTCAATAGGTAAGTGGGTCGCTCATTACATAAACCCCGACAAGGTACCGAGCTCCACTGGTCACCGCGACCCTCGCTGGTTGCTGCCGATATCGGTAGGTGAGAGCTTCGATCAGGAGCTGCCGATATAGGCAGTTGAGAGCTTCGATGAGGTGCTGCCGATGTAGGCAGCTGAGAGCGTCGATCCGGTGCTGCCGATGTCTACAGGTGAGAGCTGCCAATGTCTACAGGTGAGAGCTGCCGATGTCGGCAGGTGAGAGCTTTGATCAGGTGCTGCCAATGTAGGCAGCTGAGAGCGTCGATCAAGTGCTACCGATGTCGGCAGGTGAGAGCTCCGATCAGGTGCTGCCGATGTAGGCAGCTAAGAGTGTGGATCCGGTGCTGCCGATGTCGGCAGTTGAGAGCTGCCGATGTAGGCAGCTGAGAGCTCCGATCAGGTGCTGCCGATGTCGTCAGCTTAGAGCTCCGATCAGGTTTAGAGCTGGCGGCGGCAGGTGAGAGCTGGCGTCGCTGAACTCGAGCGTCGCTAAACTCAAACGTCGCTGAACTAGAGTGTGCGAGGTCTAGACTGATCGAGCTTGCATGTCTTTGTGTTACCTGTCTTTGTTCATACTCATTGGATCGATCTCCTTGTTCAAAATTGGAGGATGGAGAAGAGCAGGCCACAGCCCCGGCTTCTGGTGGTTCATCGCATCAGTCACAGCCTGAAATCTTTGAAGAAGGTAGTTCCTAAGTTGATTGAAATCTGAATTCTGATAATAATTGGCTAACATGTGATGTATCCTTAGGTGATGATGGCGGGGAGGCACATACTATGGACAATGAATCTATTCTCGAGGACGTTCCACTTCCTGGTGTTGAAAAACAGCTGCGTGATTGCGAACCCTCCCCCGAAATGTCAACTGAGGAGCTTGGGAGGGAATTGGATAAGTTGGTCGTCATGGAGTCAGTAAACACCAGTATAATCCTTGACGAACATCGATTCAAGCCAAGAAACAAGTCAAAGCTAAGTATTCCCCTTTGCCGAATGTTGCCTCTCGCTGTGGTGAGACCATACTTAAAAAACGATGTTATGGCGCTTGGAGCTCAATTTGTGACCACAGGCTATATGGATGGCCACGGAGTGTTCTACGTTGCAATCCATGATAATGAGGGCAGATCGCAGGAAGTGACCAATGATATAAAAGCAAAATGGAGCCCGATGTAGGTCAAAGCTGACGTAGAGTTTGAGATTGAGTTAATGAAAGAAGAGGTATGGAAGCAGTTCTCGGGAAAAATGTTCTTCGTGTGGGACGGGAATCACAGGCTCGTTGCTTGGTTACCAATAATTAATAGAGATCACAGCAATGACCCAGTGTGGCATTATGCCGTGGAGTCAATAATTCTTGAAGTTGATGGGCAGGTGGGGCGCCTCCAAACTGCTCTTCACCAAGTTAATTGGTACGCTTCTGGACGAATTTGTAATGACTTTTCTTGCTTTCTACTTTTCTTACTGCGCTTTCTCTAAAATACAGGAGGAACCAAATTGGACACGTAAAACTTAATCTCGTCCACAAGTTCTACCGAATGCAAGGAATCGCTGGACAACCTTTGAAGTTTTTTAAAGATTTGGTTTCGAGAGAGGACCTCGCAAGCGCTGATAAGAAGCAAAAGTCTACAAATCACCACACATGGTATACATTGACAATTGATGCTCTCATTGGTGTCCTCTATCAGGTACATGTAAAAGCTCATTGGTCTTCTTTTATTACATTCTTCCAATACGATGTGTCGGCCTTGATTGTAAAGTGCTCGTTGACTGAATTGATCAACACAACCAGTGCCGACATCGGCAGGTCTTTACATCGTAATGCGCCAGTGCTTCAAAAGTTCATCTTATCTCTTGTTGACAATGGCGGGACCATCTTCCTAGAGCAGGCCTCTCCACTCGAGCTCTAAATGTTGCAATTACCGATCCTAGTCTGTTTTGCCTTCTCCACGTTTTTTTTTTGTTTTTCTGATTGGCATTCCACTGTTTGGACCCTTAACTAAATAGTATTACTTTTTAATCGTTTTAGCAGCAAGAGTTAGGGGACGCTGTCGCCTATGCTACTAGGAAATTCACAGAACAGTTCCCTGAGAAATCTAGCCAATGGAACACTGGAAAACTTCATGAGGTAATTGGGAAAGCCGTTGCCAAGATTAGGAAGGACCGGCGGTCCGAAGTAATGAAGCAGCTTCCGATTGCTGATCCGAAGCATACGCCGCAATTTCTAGGGGAGGTGCGAAAGCACTATGAGAACCACGAGGATGACCCTGAAATGTCCCAGGAGAAGCTCTGGTACCTTGCAACATCAACCATGGATCCCACAACGAAGGTCAAGTGGTTGCAGCGTTGGAATATGCCTACTTCGCTTCGGGCAGCTGTGCGGTTTCCTCGATCAAAGTTCGCTGACCACTCTTTTCCTGAATGGCTGCACAAGGCGACTTGGTGGGCGCAGGTATGCAATTTCGCTGCAGAACATTTGGAAAAGACTATGTTCATTGTTCCCTCATTTGTAAAGTTCCATGTTTCCAGATTGCCAGTGATGTTCAGGCCCTCTTCACTGCCTCGCTAGCCGATCTCAATATCACCATCGACTATCACCCGACTGGTCAATGCGCTGTGAAGAGTCTCCCTGATTACGTGGAGGAGATGCGGATCCAGCTATGGGATCTTGCTTTTGTTCAGGACTTCGAGGTTAACAAAACTCATAAGAATAAACAAACGGAGGACCAGATCGGATTGGCCGAGGCGGTTTCTAGGGTTTTGTACCGGTACTACCAATTTGTCCTCCTTCCTCAAAGAGTTGTGTCAAAGACTCCTGCGTTCTTTCCAAGGTACTTGGACAGAAGAATTGACAATTGCATGATAACCGACGAGATTGCGAAGAGGTGGGGCCAAGAGCATTTTGCAACTTGCGGTTGGTACTTAGATTGCCCTGTGAATTGCCCTCCGTCATTTGAGATCTCACTAAGGAATGGGATACAACCAGCCTTAATTGGCACGGAGGTACTTGTGCACCCGCTCGCCTTCGACGCCACAACATCGAAGCCCCGGGTTTCAAAGCGCAAAACGGAAGAGGAGGCAAAGAAAAAAGTTGCTGCGGAAATTACCTTAAAGGCGGCAGTTGAGGCGGAAGCGAATATTCGCTTGTTATCAGGGGCGGCGGCAGTGGAATCCAGCCGGAAGTCAATGCTGGAACCAATGATAACGGCAATAAGCATTATGGAATTAGATGTGGCTGTCCCCGAGTTCGCTCCGTTGTTAAGTCCGCCACGACCTACATCTAGCCCGGAGGAACCTGCTGCGATTGTAGACGTTGGACTTTTGATTCCCGACCATATCATCTCTAAAAAGCAGGACAAACGTACGGCTTTGACGAAGCCTCAAACCAGGCCATCCACCTCTGTTCAATCTCGTGTTTTCGTAGCCAACTCCAGTATCACAAATATTATTGAGGCTCTGCCCAACGTTCATCCAAACCTTCAAGAACTCAACGACTTTGCCCTCCAGGTACTCTTGTCAATTACTTGGAACTTATTTTGAATTAACATTGCAATATTTGTAACCGATTTTGTGTTATGTACTCATTAGGCATCCATGCTTGTACACCGGTTTATTCAACGCCGATGTCGGCAGCTCGATTATGCGAAGGAAATACTCCTTCCGTGTAATTCCTCATGCATTGCTTACATCGGCACTTGATTTTCATGCGCTGTCCGTCGCTCTCCTTCTGCATTGATTTTATTTTTTTCACTCTACTTTCAATTTGTCCCGTTATTTCTTTTATTCTTTGCTATCTTCTACTTGGTTTTTGTTATTCAAGCTCAGACCTTGTCTTTTTTATATATAAAGCCTCTTTGTTTTTCAGGTAAAGGAAGAAACTGGGACACTCTCTCTCTCGGCGAAGTGCCCGCATAGCGGCTTTGATTTGATCCTCGGCGATCTGAAGGACGGCATGACAGTTCCGGGGGTCTCACAAAACTCTGGTCTCATCCCAATATGGAATGAGTATGCCGTCGAGGACACAGAGACGCTTTTTGAGTTCGTGGAGCATTTTCTTCAAGCGAAGGGGGCTGTTCTTTTGTTTGTCCCCGACGTTCCTAGCATAAAAGCGGATGTTCTCTCATTCGCGGCCGCTTATAGCTTTCAGCCGATTCGTGAGTGGTGGGGAATTAACGACCTCCCCTTGTCGTCTTTCTTCTCTCCTGTTGTCCTTGTATATCACGATTTTTTGTTTTGTTGAATTCTTGAATTCCAGTCATCGATTTCATACTCTTTGCACTCTTATTTCATTTCGAGAGCAGACGCTTCAAAGTACAACTCTTCATTCATGAGAAGCTTGGAGCTGACAACTTTCACATTGCCGTAAACGATGACCACACCGAGTTCGGCATGGGAGTGGGGGATTCAGATGTTGTGTTCAACTTTACGTCAAAAGAATCCCAATCGATGAACGGCTTGGTTCCGTGGAGGGGCCCCCGTGAGAAAGACGTAGCATTCATTGAGATGTTCATTGAGGCACTTACGAAACCTGGCTCCATTGTCCTCGATGCATTCGCTTCCGTTGGTAATTTCTAATCCTTCTCATTGAAGATGCATTATTGGTCGGTAATTTGAACTTCGTCTTCCTCTTCGGTCATTGAATCTTGTGTTCCCAATGCAGGGAATTCCGTAAGAGCTTGCAAATCAACGGGCCGGCATATCGTAGCCCTTGACGACGACATTACAATCTTCAACGCAAAATTGAAGCCATTTCTTCAAGGGCGTCCTCCCGTACCTTACGTTTCCTCGGTTGCTGATGCTCATCCGCTTATTGAAGTGGACGTCCCAATTCGGAGAGTTGCAAAGAGAACTAGATTGAGTACGTAAGTTTGAAAATTCGATGATACACAATACTGTAACTCTTCATTTTGAAATTTGTCCATAACTATTCTGTGGTTCACATGGTCAGGTTGATTGCGCAACTATTATCTCCTGACCGAGACTTCGACATGACGCCTTGGGATGCAGCAGCTGCCACTATGCAGGCTTTGGCTCGATCTCCGTCTTCGACTTCTTCGGTTCCAAATTTCGACTATCGTGTTCGTCGTTTCATTGATGATGAAGCCTACGTAGAGATTTGTGGCCTCTCACCTTCCAGAAACACTTCAAAGGATTCCCACTTTTGACCAATCTTTTGATTACATCTCTGTTTAGGATTGGAATTTGAAGTACATCTTTTGGTTCTGATTTCATCTTACCACACAATACACTGACAAGCGCACACAATCAATTTCTGAACCTTCTGTGTGTTTTATTTCTTTGCTTACTTTTCAAAACTTCCTTTTTTCAACATGTTTTTTTGGCACATTTTACTAAAGACTCATAGTCGGTTTGTATATACCTCAATGCTTCATATGCAATTCAGTAGCTTGTAATACATCATATTTTCCTAAACAGGTGAGACTGGCACGTTCCTAAAATCTGCAAAAAAATCCATTTTCAATCAAATTTTTATTCTAGATTGCCTCTGATAAGAGCTTCGTGGACAGATTTTTACTTTATTTTCTGGATTTGTGGTTTGAAAGTTTGTACGACTTAAAGCCAAAAGTGGGGACTCTGGGCACCTCCAAAAATGTTGACAAAAGTGTCTATTGACGTTGAGATTTTTTACACAGATAAAGAATATTTCCTTCTCTAGAAATTTAAGAAAAAACTCTTGTCTTTAGTGTAAAAAGACATTTTATTCCAAGTCAAACATTTTCACGCATTGTCGGGCAATGGGGAGAAAGAAATTCATCTTTTCTACATAAAACCTAGAGATCTTCATATTTTTCACTTTTTTTTTTCAACAACCATATGTGGTGAAAACCTTCTTATTGACCGTTTGGATTATCATTTGAATACATACGTATTCACAAAAAAATAAAACGTGAAATGGCAATATTAGTACCTCAACTCCTTGCACACTTGTTTTGAATATGTTGCACCCCTAGGTTGAGTACTTCAGAGTTCATCCCACTTCACGAGTCTAATTATGTCAAGTGTAGAAACTTATCAGCTCAGGTACTAAGTATGACAAGAGCGTGATTAACTTTATGGTTAATCACTTTCCACTTCAGACTTCATTTCAACGTCGTTATATCATTGTAAACCTATAGTATTTCCAAATATTTAGTAGTTTCGTAGTTTATCCAAATTACCGTTTCTGACCCCACGGCTATAGGGTATTTACAGTACTGTAGTAGTTAAGATGCCCTATATCATTTTTACCCCTCGCCTTATTATTATAAGACTTCGTTCATATTAATGCCAACTGCTCGCGCATTCCCACGGCTATAGGGCCCTACCCTTTTTTATCTTCACTTTCACCTTTACTTTTTTAAACCCTTTTCTGTGAATTTATTCCTTCTTTATAACTTTTTCTTAACATTTTATACATTTTTATAGGCCTCCTTATTAAATGCTTTGTAACTTCTACTTTTGCCTCAAAAGTTCACATTTTTCTCTTTTTTACGCTCGCAAATCTAGGCTCGCAGCTCGCAGCTTGCATAAATGGGCACGCAAAATAGCAATCCCCAGGCTAAACACCCCTAAAGGACCACGACCACTTTCGCTCTAAAACCAGTCCAAAATTGCCACTGCTAAAAAGAGACATGAAAATCACATTTTAAAGTGAATTTCGGATTTTCAACCGTAAGATCTCAAAATAGACCTCTACATGAACATGCCATGAAATTCTGGTTGCAATTCACTGCACGGATTGATAGATTTGAGTGTTTAAAGTCAAAACAATGGTTCATTATCTTCCCTGCATTGAATAGATCAGCTGACTTTGACTTCACTTTTTATCAATTTTTTGCATTATACAAGGTCTAAATCTCTTACCATTGTCTTGAGCATGATGTTATTTCCCACAACACCAATTTTTAGAGGTAAAAAAAGGGGTGTAGCATATTCAAAACAAGTGTGCAAGGAGTAGAGGTTCAAAAATTGCCATTTCACGTTTTCTTTTTTTGTGAACTACGTATGTATTTGAATGATAATCCAAGCGGTCAATAAGAAGGTTTTCACCACATATTGTTGTTGAAAAATTAAAAAGTGAAAAATATGAAGATCTCTAGGTTTTATGTAGAAAAGATGAATTTTTTTCCCATGTTGCCCGACAATGTCTGAAAATGTTTGACTTGGAATAAAATGAACACTAAAGACAAGATTTTTTTTTGAAAATTTCCAAAGAAGGAAATATTCTTTATATGTGTGAAAAATCTCAATGTCAATAGAAACTTTTGTCAAAAAATTTGGAGGTGCCCGGAGTCCCCACTTTTGGCTTTAAGTGGTACTAACTTTCAATCCACAAATCCAAAAAATAAAATAAAAATATCTCCACGAAGCTCTTATCAGAGGCAATCTAGAATAAAAATTTCAGAGAAAAAGGATGTTTTTCTAATTTTAGGAACCTGCCCAAAATCATAAATCCTCCAAAGGAGATTTGGTCCTTTAGGGATTAAAGAGTCTGCAATTTACATCTTTCATTTGGAGGTCAATTCAATATCTGAATTTATTATGTTCAAATACGGCACCATGTATGTAGAATACATGACCATTTTGCAACTTCTCCAACATATATTAGATGCAATAATGATTCAAATTTGAAATGCCAGTTGTCATTGGATCGGGTTCAACATGGATACAATATTCAGTAACTTTTGTATATCTCAATTTTACACCTTGAATGTCAAATATACCAAAAAATCATGTTGCAACTCAAATGTGGCTTTTTAGACCTTTAAGGCTTAACAGTTAGAACGGCCCACTAGTAGCACAATATTCTACATGTATGGTGTAAGTCTTGCTAAACTTCAACACTTTTTTACATTCTACAAACTCGTTAAATGAGCGCGTGTATATGCAACTTAACCCTTAAATTTCCAAGAATCCCCTTTGGGATTCTTGAAGGTTTAGACAAGCTCTTGTAGTGTCAATTTATAGAATTTTTCTTTCAATTTTTTTATAGAAGATATTCATTACTAAAAGGTAATTTGTGTAGATTCAAATTTCTCCTAAAACCGACACTTAACAAAAAAATTATGCCATCGTAAGAGAAAACCTCCATAGAACGGGCACGTTGGCAACTCGGAAACTTTTACTAGGACACTTTGTTAACCCCTAAATTACCAAGAGTCCCCTCGTGGGACTCTTGAAGGTTTGGGCAAATTCTTACTGTGTCAATTAATGACATTCTTTTTTGAAATTTTTACAGGACATGGGCATTACTAAAAGCTTTGTGTGAGTCGATTATTCTTTTCCTAAGTCGGACATTTAATGAAAAAATAATAGGGTTTTGAAGTTCAAATGGGGAGAGCGGCCATGTCCGGAAACTCCAAAAACTTTTACTAGGACACTCTATTGAATGTGAAAATTTCAATACTAGCAAATGATTCTATTTCCTTTCATATTGTCAAAATTACTCTCTTGTCTTTGGTCAAAAATAGCATATTAATCCAAGCCACACATTTCACACATTGTCACACATTGCTGGGCAATGTACTAAACAAACTTCTTCCTTTCTACATAAAACTTAGATAATAGAAACCTTCATATTTTTTACTTTTTATTTTCCCCATAGCATTATGTGGTGTACGCCTTCTTATTGACCATTTTGATTCTCGTTCTTAAACATGTTAATTTCACAAAAAAAAGTATAACGTGAATTGACAATTTTTGAACCTCAACTCTTTGCACATTTTTTTGGAATATGCTATACCCTTTCTTTACCTCTAAAATTGGTGTACAAGAAGTTAATATCATAATCAACATGATGGTGTAGAATTTAGACTTTGTGTAGTGCAGAACTTTGACACAAGTGAAGTCAAAGAGTGTTGATCCACTAAACGAAGGGAAGAAAATGAACCCTTTTATCTACTTCAAACACTATAATCTTTCAATTCGTGCGGTCTATGTTTATGAAATTTTGTGAGTGTGTTACTTAATAAGTCTTAATTGATATCCTATGGTTTTTGTCTAACATGGAATTCGCTAAATATGCACTTGGTCAATTTTACTTCACTCCTTCGCTGCATATGGTTCACTCATCCAAATCAATGTAACAATGAATTTTTTTTGGGGAGTGCGGAGATATAGGACATTGTTAACCACATACATAAAAGCCATTGTTTAATTTAAGGTAAGACACAACATCCCTTTTTTCAATTGTTCTCCGTACATCTTGCAACTTATGCAACCACTTTCATATCATTTTTTATATTATATCATTGCATACTAAAAAAAATTACAACTTTGGTCTATTCTTCCTAAAACTAAGATAAATCCACAATCAGGAACTAAACATCGCTAGATTCTGTCTTATATATGATACGTAGATTTCTATTTCCTTATATATATATATATATATATAAATGCATAAATTCTCGTCTACATACCATTTTCTATATCCTTCTAAATGCTATTTTCTTCTCTATTTTTCTATGTCTCACCCTCCAATATAACACCCAGCTATATTTCTCCCATTATAATGCCACAACCCACATGCTCCTTAGTCTCTTCCAATAGCATCACCCGATGCTCCGCATCCACCTGAGACGATGCTCACGCTTTGAACCGTTGAGTTGATAGAGCCCTTCCAGCACAAAAAACACACTCTAAAATTGAGAAAGAATAGCCTTCTCCCAATGTCATCCCTCGCACATAACTTGGCTAATCTGTTGAGGGACTACCCTTGACCCCTAAATTACCAAGATTAACCTTGAAGGACCGGGCAGGTTCCTCTTGTGTCAATCTTCAGCACTTTTTCAAAAAAAAAATCGTAGATGGACATTACTAAAAGCTTTGTGTGAGTCCAAGTTTTTCCCCAATCCGACATTTAATGAAAAAGTTATACGGTTTTGAAGTTCAAATGGGGAGAGCGGGCCCGTCGGGCAACTTCAAAAACTTTTGCTAAGACACTCTATGGAAGGTGATATTTTCAACAACGACAAATAATATTATTTCCTTTCATATTGTGACGAAAAATCTCTTGTCTTTAGTGAGAAATACCATATGAATCCAAGTCATACATTTTCACACATTGTCGCACATTGTCGGGCTAAGTACCGAAAAATCTTCTTCTTTTCCACATAAAACTTAGTGATCTTCATATTCTTACTTTTTATGTTCCCCACGACATTGTGTGGTGTAAACCTTTCCATTGACCGTTCGGATTCTCATTCTAGAACATATTAGGTTCACAAAAAAATATAACGTGAATTGATAGTTTTTGAACCTCCACTCCTTGCACAATTTTTTTGAAAATGCTACAACTCTCCCCAACTTCTAAAATTTTGTGAACAAGGAGTTGATTGCATGTTCAACATGATTGTAATAGATTAACATATTGTGTAGTGCAAAAAATTCACAACTAGTGATGTCAAAGTCAGCTGATCCTCTCAAAGCATTAAAGAAAATGACATCTTCCTATATTTCAAACGCTATAATAAACCGATCCGTACGGTCAACTAATGTGAAATTTTGTGAGCATGTTAATGACTCAGTTGTGTTCAAGATCCTACGGCCAAAACTTGAAAAAAAGACCCAGAGTTTCTCCTTTACACCCTACAACAGAATCTACATTTTTAAGGCGGGTTTGGTGCGAATTTGTCAAGAAACTCTAGGTGTTAAGGGAAAGGAATGCAACAAAGGGAGGGGGTCGAGGCCCTCGACCCCTCTTGCCATACAACACAAGGCCATACAACACAAGGCCATACAACAAACACAAGGGAGGGGTCGAGGCCTCGACCCCTCTTCCTCTACGCAAAGGAATTTCGCAACAACTTTGAAAGCTCACATACCTTGCACATGTCTTGATAGAAAAAACCCAAAGATCGCGGGATGCCAATCAACCACCGCATCGTTTCATCCACCGCTTAAAAAAAAAAAAAAAACGACCTTCAAGTCTATGCGGAAATCCTATGAAGCAAAACACTCTTCTACCAAATGAATCCTCGAGGTTAGCTTGGATCCTTATATACTTCCAAATTGAATCCATATTTAATAATATTGTTCAATAATAGAATAATATTATAATAATCCAAATTGAATCCATATTTAATATTGTTCACTTTACAAAATCCTATAATCCATTATTTGAATATTAGACTTATCTAATTCACTTTTAGAAGGTCAAATTGGACAATAAATAGAGAATCAAGATATTTCATCACGACAATATGTGGGGCCCACACGAAGTTCATATTAACTACTTTTTCCCATAACTTTGTATCATCATAACTTATACCCAAATGGAATATTTGACGACTTTGGAGCAAAGGTGAAGTATGCTACGGTGGGTCTATCAAGGTTGAGGGCTCGGAGACTTACACTGTTATTTAAACGAGTCATCTGATGACGTCGGTCTTTCTAAGGAGAGAGCCTGTCAGTATTCATTTATTTTCCTCATTATTGAACCTGGTTTAGAACAACAGGAGACTGGATCTCAGTCTCTAAATAGCTTGCCTTCACTAAATTCCTGACCACTTTACCTCGTAAAGATGAGACATCTTCTATTCTAGAGTGCCTTAGGCAATTGTAGAGTAGACCACGTGGAAAGAGTGATTTGTAGTTTCTAGATCTAGATACTCTACGCTGCGAAAATGTCAAGTATCTTCCTCCAGAGTTTAATGGAAATGTGCTCTTTGAGTTCTCTATCCTACTTATTTCTACTTCTCCATCCATAGCTTGCCAGATGGAAGGCATGGACAAACGATATAATGATCATGCATGGACTGAAACCCATACCACTAACATTGTGAACGACTTCGGGCTCACCTTTCGATCTTCTAATTGTGTTGGTCATCTGCAGTATAAGAACGATTCGTGCCCTAGGTTGCGACGAAGCGGCTCTCATAATGAAACTGATTGGGAAGGCCATTCGCCCCATGTCTTTCTGCTAGGTGACATCCGTCCTCCGAACTTGACCCTTGTTTGTCGGATCTGTATGTCTCCACCGTCTTGCCTTGAATTTTGTCTCTCCAAGATGTATTACGTCGTCAATAGAAATGGTATTGGTAGAGCCTACATCCATATTGGTACACACCAACTTTCTATTGCTAAGGGCACTTGCGGTGAAACCATTGACAAAGTCAATGAGCTTGTGAGTAATGAAGTCTCTAAATCACGTACTGCAAAGAACTCTATTATTGCTCTAGCTGCTAGTAAGGAGTTTTTGTCAAATGAGGTCTTTGCACTTGATCGAGAGGGCACGCCCAAACCGCTTCGTGGGGATTCTCTAGTCAGGGTCATGGAGAGGTTCCGGATACTTAGTTCTCCTAACATCGGAAATGCTATTCTTCCTTCCGACCCACTGCTAATGGCCGACCACTTGACAACATCATCAAACTTAAACTGAAGAGTCTCTATGCCTATATCCAAGATAGTGTCTTTCCAGGGCAAGGCAAAGAGAAGGTGTATCTTTTCAAGATGTCTGAAGAAGGCCCGAGCAGTGGTATCGATCGCGTCAAACGTATGCAGCCTGGTGAAGATCTTCAAAACTCTTGGATCATGTTTGACCACGTCAAATGAGTGAAGGGTTGGACTACCATGGTTGTCCATCTCTGTGATCCCGAGTATGGTCGTGTGATGAGCATCGCCGTCTGTGATATGCAAAGCGAAGATGTCGAATCTCAAAAGTTAATGTGGCAGTCTTTGAACAAGGTCATGGTGCGCCATAGAATCCCAAACCCTAACTTCAAGGGTTTCATGGAGGACAGCGCCCAAGCGAATTGGAATGTTGTCCGCATCATCTATGGGAATGGCGATCCAACCATTAAGATGGTTGACAAGGAGAGATCGTGTCTTCTTCATTGGGTGACATCTCTAAACAGACACACGTATAAGCTCATCAAACCCGAATTTCGAGAACAACATGTGCGCCTCAGCAGACAATACAAAGACGCTAAGACATCCGAAGAGGCGGAAGAACTTTACCTCGGCATCAAAGGTTGGTGGCTCTCATCGTGTGCCGCATCGGAAGATGCAATGCGTGAACTGGACGACTGGTTGGGTTTCTCGCATTTTTGCTATCGCCAGTGGGGAGGCTTCATGGACATGGTAAAACCCTAAACCATTCAACTCTAACTACTCTCGTTGGTTCATATTGTTGTCCTTCTGCTTTTAAGCCCTAACCCTAAATTACTCATCTACTAACACTTACTGAGCTATACTACGGAACCATAAATTTTGTGTCTTGCTATACAGAAACTGGACATTGAGCAATTGACGGAGATGCCATCTTGCAACCTCGCGGAGACCGTGCACAACAAGTGGTTGCAGATGTCGGGGAACCGAGGGACTTGCCTTTATGTAGCTACAACGGACGACATGATGCGAGCAATGATGCAATCCACCAATTATTGGGCGTTCCTTCAAGGTCACGCATCAGGCAGTGGGCCCCACCTCGATGAACTTCGGCTTCGAGCAGCCAGACGTTCGAAGGACCTGGTAAGATTGTTGCCGCGATTAGCTTGCTTCCAGGGGCTGATAGATTCACCACAAGAGTTCCCCACTTAGAGGGTGAAGAGATTTTTGGATCTAGCAAACGGAAGCTTGATCTTTCCCCTGGATCGGATGAGGACTCTCATCCGGAAGACAAAGTTAACTTCTCCCATTCCCGTGTTCAAACCCGTTCAACACGAGCTCGAACTGAGGCAGGAACTTCAAAGGTCAACACCCCTTTTATTGAATCTGCAGTGTCCTATCTTCTACATGCGACTTCTATTCTTGAGACTGAGTGCAATCCACATAAGTGGGGAAGGTCCGATGAAACAAGATAAGAAGAATGCATCGTTCCCTCTGATATGAACCTCATTTCAGGTACTTTTTGTATACCTTACCACCCTGCTCGGAGTTTTATACGTGAAGGGATCAGATTTCTGCACCCTTAACTTGAAGCTCCCAGTAGCATTGTGCACTCATGGCACTGGAGTTAGATGAACATACCTTTCCACACACGAAATCAGAAACGAAACCATCGCATACCGTTTGTGTTTGCATCAGCCTCGTCATTTCGTACTAAGCTTGTTGGCGCATATCTTCTTAATTTAGGCGGCCTATACCAGGTCATATATATATTTTGCAGGATATCCATATGGAAGCTTTTCAGAAATTCTTGTGGTTTTTTCCAGCTGGTCTTCGAGTGTCTGGGCTGTAATGCTACTGTCGTCCCGAGGCCTGCCTCTCAGTACATCTGGATCTGCCATTGAATCTGACATTCTGTGTGCGGTGAACAGATGATGACTTTCGTGAGCTGGTCGATAGGATTCCGCGCGGAGTGAATTTCACGTTCATCGCAGACGCATGTCATAGCGGTGGGCTAATCGATAACGAAAAGGAACAGATTGGGGATAGGTATTCATCGGGAGCTGGGAGACCGCGACTGCCAGGAGGGGGTGGGGGTGGGGGTGGTTTGATGGACTTAGTAAGCGAAGGAGTTGAGGCGTATGCTAGTGCTGGCGGAGGTGGAAGAAACAATCCGATTATGAACGTAGTGGGTCAAGCCTTGGGGCCACGCTTCAACAGAATGCCTGGCGATGAGAGGAACCGGGAGATGAATCCCCAAGAAATAGACGCCTATGGGAGGCTCCCGGAATCACGGTATGTAGAGGATGGAATGCCAGAATATGCAACAGAAAGGCCATACGAGAGGCGAGATCCAAGAGAAATGGAAGACGTTGGTTCAGGATATCCAGCAGGATATGACAGACGGGAAACAAGAGGGTCAGATGTACCGTACGCTGGCAGTGGTTATACTCAGAAGTACATGCAAAGGACACCAATCAAGCCAGCGACAGGCTACGCAAATTACACCTCGGATGTGAAGTACATGCATAGCGGAACTAGCGTTCCTGAGACGGGGTATGCTGAAAGGCCACTCGGATACCCGACAGAAAGGCCTGGAAGTTTATATGCTGCTGGAGGCTACGTGCCAGAGGCGACATTTGGGCGACCAGTGGGTGATGACTACGGTTACCCCCCACGCGGGACGTACGACAGGCCTGCAATACCTGGAGATGAGGAGTTTGGTTACCCACCTCGAGCTGGCGCATATGAAAGGCCGTTGAGGCCGGCTGACGATGATTACGGTTACCCATCACGCCCTGGCAGGTCCGCTGAGGACGATTATGGTTACCCTGCACGGTCTCCGAGGCCCATGGAAGACGACTACCGTTATCCGTCCGAAGGAGTCCCCCGGAGACGCCACGGAGCTGAAGATTCTTTCGTTCGGACTGAGGAAGGCGCTTTTGACAGGTAGGTCCCCTTCCAGTATTACTGTGTTTGCATGGCGTACTTCGGTTGCTCCGTTAGCTCAGTCGTGCAGGTACGATGCCGGGTTCTACAGAAGAAGGTAACTACTTGGTCATTGGCCATCACTATGTGATCCAGCTAAGTGGTAACCTTACTGCTGATTGATTGCAAGTGTTTTCCGAAGTTTAGTTGTCCCTGCAGGTAGGAAATGCGTGGGCTAGCAAACTATGCTCTTATCTTCGTGTGGGCATGACGCTGTTTTTGTGAAGGTCACTAATGGAGCAAGCTCTTGTTTTTGCAGCAGGTATGGAGGAGAGCGACGCCAGACTTATGATCCAAGAGATGATGATAGGCGTCGGCCTGATAGAGAATCCTATGAGACGGAACATGAACGGCGAGGGAGATATGGGGAGGGGAGTTCATACGAGGATTCCTCTCGCTTTCCTGTCAAGTATCCCCCCCCACCAAGCGCTGGTAACTACGGAGTTTTTCCCGAGGCTGGTGAACGCTATGGTGATTACTCGCACGGTGGTGACCACGGTTATTCAGGGAAGCCACATCACACACCTTTGAAGAACAAGTCTTTGCCTATCCAGATGCTGATGGATATCTTGAGTCATCGGACAGGGGTGAACATAAGACCCGGCAACATTCACAGGACACTCTACGACTTGTTTGGAGAAGATGCGAGCCCAACGGTGAAAGTTTTTGTCAATCTGCTCAGAAATATGGAGGTAAAGACCATGCGCATGTTGAATTCCGGTCATGCTTGAATTGAGATTCACTGATGTGGCAGCTATTTCTACTTGATAAATTTTTCCTCCCCTTTATGTATCGTAGTTGGCACCTAGAATGGCAACATGTGCCCACTGTCGTTCATGTCTGTCAGGGATAACTTCCCCACATTTATCGGCACATAGCACGTTACTATAGTCGCTTATTTATTCAGACGTTCTTTGCGAAGGCGTGATAAGAGGTTTTACTATAACTTAGGCTGGTTGTTCCATCCATTCTGAAACGTTGAACTAATGAATGCTAATGAGTGATTGAAGGCTAATGCATTAGCTGCATCTTCCACAGGACAACGGAGGTGAAGGTGGCGGTCAGGGTTTGATGGGGAAAATAGGGGGTTTGGCTTCTCAGCTTCTGAAAACAAAACTTACAGATCATGGCTCTGACCATCCTGAGGAAGAGTACGAAAGATACAGACGAAGACGCCGGAGGAACTACGATTCTGGGATTTTGATCAGTGCCTGTGAGCCTCACGAGAATTCGGCTGATGCGAATCCCACGAACAATCTCAGGGATGCGTATGGAGCCCTCAGCAATGCGATACAAACCGTCATTGGCGAGTCTCGTGGGCCGCTTACCAACAGGCAGGTGGTTATGGAAGCTAGACACCTCCTCAGGCAGCAAGGGTACAAGCAACACCCATGCCTCTACTGTACTGATCGAAACGCCGATGCTATCTTCCTTGCCCCCATGATGTAAAGTTTCTTATGCAGAGTATGATACTGTAGTCGTTGTATATCGTTATAGGCCTACTGCACAAGGTGTTTTAGAACAGGTATTGAAAATCGTCTATCTCGCAAGGAAGCTCCTTTTACACATTCCAGACGATGTGTACGTGTTTCCTGGATGTTGAGAAGTGCGCACCTCATTTGGTGCTCGGATTATGATTCACTTTATTCCTTCACCGTTGTGTACAATAGCCAACTGAATGAGCACACCGCATCTTGTCTCGTGAATTTGTGGAATCCTGTGAAACAATTGCTCGAGGAATCCTTGCTCCTTTCACTGATCTCTCGACTGATAATTCAATGAAGCACCATCTCACAGTGCTGAGCTTCAGTATGGCAGGACTGAAATCTCCTGGAAAGCGAAAATCGTACTGGCCGTGACTAGAATGTTGTCTCCTCGAATAGATAGCGAAGAATTTCCAGCGGCAGGTGAAACAGCAGTCCTGTGGCCGTTCTCATCAATCGACAAGGATGCCAGTTGCTGTGCATGTGCGGCGGACGTGCATCTTGTAGTGGTTGCAAGCAGGATAAACACCTGGCGAATGCACTCGCAAACTAGCGGCCCAAACCTGGCAACAACCCGCCGCGAGGATGGAGTAAAGCACAGCGACACTCCACCGCCAAGGCAGAACTGTGGGGACTACGCTTGCGGGCCGGATTGATGGAGAGAACAACTGGGTTCCGCCGGTGCCTGACGGGGCATGGACCAAAGTGGCGTGCAGGACGAGCCAACCTCGGCGAATCACAGGCTCCGGTGCCTGCCGCTTTTCCCACAGCCATGGTCACCGCTGCAAGCAAGCACAATCAGTAAACTAGCTCAGTAGTGTTGTGTTGTTCGTGCGCGTCTGCGTCGCTAGCTCAGCCACGCCCACTCGCGTCTTCCGTTCTGGTTGCGGTCTTCGTTCTCGTTCGCTTGACAGCGTCGGTTGCCATGGCCATGGCGATGACGGGGGGAACTGCTGCTGCTGCTGTTTGGACCTCGCCTCTTCCTTCGTCTTCTTCTCATGGCGCTCTGGCGCCTACTTTCCCTTCTCGTCCCCTAACTCGCAAGGCGACGAGATTTCCCTCAAATCCTCACCACGTCGCTGTTCGCGCTTCTTCTCCTGGCGGTGGCGAAGGTTGGTCGATTCTTCTTTTTAACTTCAGCTTACGCATACTACTTATTCTCTTCTGATACTGCTTCTGCGATGAATTCTCCAAGTTCAGAGCAAGTGACAGTAGTTTACACAATCTGATGTCACATAGATCGGTTTCTTTTCATTCTTGCCTTGGGTGTACGTCTTCTTCTGTTCGGTCACTACCAAAATACAAAATGTTTTTATCCGTGTGCTGTTTGTTGCTTCGGGGTTTGAGATGATCATTCGCATTGGAAACCTAATCGCGGGTGATGTTATGGGCGTGGGCTGTGCAGCTGCTACTCTCGATTCACCGGCTGACTGGAGAAAGAGGGCCAAGCCCATCAAACCTGGATCTTCATATCCTGCAAAGGATCACTGCAGGTATGGTTTTGAAGTTTCACTGTTGGTCGTGCCATGCCGTTTTCTGCAAGATTGTTCTCCTCACATTGATTGTGCTGGTTGGCAGTCAATGTGGACTTTGTGATACTTATTACATTGCTCACGTGAAGGATGCATGTGCGTTTTTGGGGGATGGCATGTCGAGGGTCGAGGTGAATTTCTTCTGAACACTCCGTCTCGACGTTTTAGTCATGAAAGTCATGGATCGGCCCGTTCCTGATTTTCTACATCGCGCTCTTCGTAATTACTGTGGCACTTGAACACGATGTTATGTAAAGGACCTGGAGCCAAAGGTGCATGGACGTGGACGCAATCCAGAATCGATGGATGACTTGTTTTTTGGCGTGCACGACGAGATGCTTTATGCACGCAAAACGGACCCTGTTGAAGGTATTCTAATCTTCTCACCCTTGTTCTTATTTGTTCTTCTGTACTTGCCCTTTCTCAGCACTTGAGCATGCATGCAATAGCGATAATTATGGCACTTCTGTTACGCTACGTTTGAGTACTGTTTTTTAGATTTTACTGCACAATTATTGTGATAGGAACACGATGGTGGAAATACAATGCCCTGTAGGAAGATTTTCAAGCTTGAGCAAACTAAATATGTGATACTTCTCTGGGTATCACAGGAAACGAAAACTTGAAAGTGGTATTACTAGAGTAGTCCATGGGAGGTGTGCTATTTAACCACGTTGTCACTTGCCTCAGGTGCTCAATGGACTGGAATCGTGACAAGTATTGCAATGGAAATGTTGCGACAGAATTTAGTGGATGCTGTCATTTGTGTGCAGAGGTGAAGTCCCTTATCCAATCTGATATGATTTTTTCGCTCAAGTGATTGCAACACAATGTGGTCATGTGACTGTCATAAAATGCATGAGTTTAGACACCTGGTGGTTAAGTCTAAGGTTCGGAACATTTCTTCTTGTTTTTTTCGATGACCGTCACGTAATTAGTCTTTGTCCTTGAATTTATTTGAAAGAATTTATGTTCATCACTCTGTGTTGCTATGCCATACCTGGATTTTTTTTGCAGTGACCCAGAAGATAGATTCAAACCAATGCCAGTTCTTGCTAGGTGAGATTCTATGATCCTCTTTCAGGTCGATCAATCTCTTTTTTTCTCTGGTTTACAATCGTTCGCTATCCTTACTTCTGATATTTGCCATCCGTAGGGGTATTTGATCAGCTAGTTTTGCTTTTTAATGAGGAGTCTATGATGATTTCTAGAAGGTTTTCTGTCATATTTGGAAATGAACGAAAGCATTTGGAATGTGGAGATTTCTCGGTTTGAGATGTTCACAAACCTGGTTCTTGAGCTGTTAACAGGACACCAGAGGAGGTACTAGCTGCAAGGGGGGTGAAACCAACTCTATCACCAAATCTTAACACTTTGGCGCTTGTTGAGGTGATATACCCTATCTTCCATTCGTGGGACTGAAATTATGTTCCTTACATTGTGCAAAATATGCTTCTAATATTTTTAAATTATGCTCGTTTGAAAGTGGGGTGGCGTAAACTGCACGGTCTTGAAAAAAGTAGTGAGAAATGCACACCAGTGATCCCTCGAGAAGTTGGCACTAGGCACATGTTTCGTGGATCAAGCTTTTTCACAAGCGAGTGTTGACAGAACCAGCTTGTAAATTGCAGGCAGCTGGAGTAAAGCGTCTACTCTTTTGTGGAGTAGGCTGTCAAGTTCAAGGCATGTCCCCCAACAAGATAAAACTGCTTATGGCTCATGCCAAGACTTGTATTTCTAGTTATTTGATGTCTAATTTGAAATCGGATGTGGCAGCTCTAAGAAATGTCGAAAAGCATCTGGGGTTAGAAAAGCTTTATGTCCTTGGCACAAATTGTGGTAAGTCTGCACAGAGCTTGCTTTGACATGTCTGGAGCCAGCTTGCAAGGATGTACTTTGTCTCGTTTGTCTCTCTTTCTCTCTTTCTTTCTTGTAAGTATTAGAACTACAGAAATGTACTTTTTTGCGCACAAATTTACTGTTGCTCGACTGATAAATAAGCTGCCATCCCTTTTCGTCTGTTTGCCTGGGAATAATTCGTTCCAAGATTATTAAAAGTTATCGATTGTATGATCTGTGGGAATGCCAGTGGACAATGGGCCCAGACAGGGACTTGAAAAATTCTTGAAAGCAGCCAGTGATGATCCGGAGACAGTCCTTCATTACGAGTTTATGCAAGATTACAAGGTACTCGACGTCAAGCCTTAAACTTTCTGACCTGCCTCCTCGTTACCAGGTCGACATAGGAGTTTTGCGAGTGAAGTTTTTACTGGCATGTCAGGCTTTATCTTCGCGTCCGCTTTGTTGTTTCTAGAGTTTAGGGTATGTCTAGATATAAACCAGCAGGATGGGCTACTCGGTATTGAAATTCTTTTGTATCTTGACAGGTTCACCTCAAGCATTTGGATGGTCGTAATGAGGAGGTAAGTCAATTACATCTCTTTTTCATCTGATGCCACAGGAGTTACACTGTGAAGGTGTTTTTTAGTTTTATTGTCCTACGCATGTCGTTTCGTATATTTTCCAGATCGCGAAGTCCAGTATACATTTCTGCCCCTGTTTCTTCTGCATCATAATCGTCAAAGATTGATTCTCCCTCTCCCTCTCCCTCTCTCCCACACACACACACAAACATACACATATACATGATTTATTTACTTATTTTAATGTATTTTTTAAGATTTAAACTTTGTTTCCCTCTGTTTTGGTCTTTTTGTTACTGTATACAAAGCGAATGTGATCCCATCGATTTACGTCATTAAAACTAGAAGTTTGTTCAGTTTATTAAACCCAAATCGTATCCAGGTCCCCTACTTCTGTTTGCCTGCAGATCAACTGACTGATGTAATCGCTCCCTCATGTTACAGGTAATTTTCTTCTTTCATACTGGGTAAATAAATACATAAAATTGGGATGGTGCTGTCAGTCTGTTATTGATTCCAACACGTAACTGGTTTAGTTTTGGTAATTCCTAGTCCTAGGACTTGTACACAGACAATTGTATTGATGATTGACGTTTTCCATTATTCTAAGCTCTCCTCTTTACATGCAGTTGCTTCGACTACACCAATGGCCTAGCAGTGAGTATTTTTTTCTCGATCCTTTTCATAGCACTTTCCTGTGAGCACTGTTTTCATCACAAGTCATTGATCATGTTGCAGCCCGTGTACAGATTTAACATTGATTTTACATCTATAGAGCTAGCAGATCTTATCTATTCATCTTTCTCTTCGTTAAGACCATTCGTTTGCATCAGTTTCTGCACCTTCTTTGGATGCTGACAGTTTGTATGGTACAGGACTTAGTGGTTGGGTACATGGGAGTGCCCAAATACCCAGGGGTGCCGATGACACGACATCCTCAGTATATCACTGTTAGGTTTGTGCCTCCAATTCTTCCCTTAGGCTAGCGTGAGGTTCAAAACATTTTATATGTGCTGATGATGTAAGCTTATGTACATTTTAAACTTGATGTTCAGGCTGGTTGCTCTCCAAAAAGTAATTTTGTATTACGTGTAAAGAAATGATCGTTGACACCTGACAAATATCTCTGCTTATGCTTGACAATTCTTTTTGCGATAATTGTTGACTGGTGCAGAAACGATCGAGGCAAAGAGATGCTAGACCTAGTGAGACCGCTTCTTGATATCACACCAACGATCAGCACTGTATGTCAATTATACTCTCTGAACTACGAGGAACCTTAACTCCAGTATTACTAGCAACATAAAACTTACTTGGTGAAAACTTATCACTATATGTCGGTAGCTTTCTGATCGGCATCATTAATCTGCAACCGTGACTTGTGATTGTCACGTGAATCGTGCTTAAAAAATGTTATAATGCTGATGATAATGTGTTACTTGTGAGCAGGGTAACAGGGGACCATTTGTGATGGAAACAGTGAAAGCCGATGATAAAGCCAAACTAGGTCAGTTGTTCATTTACTAGGAAATGGTAGCGTTCATGCCAATCTGGGCTGATAAATATTGTAGAGAAATCCTCACAGTATGTTATCATCCATTAGAAAGAGATATTGTTGATGTGGTATCTCGGCATCTTGGACTTAAAAACGCTCTGCTTGGCAACCTCGTCCAGATCTCAAAAAATGATAAATTATGGAAGCACTTTCTCAACATTTCTTTGTCTAGATATTCTCTTCAGGCCTAAGGTTGTTTGTTGCATGATATTTGTGGGCGATGATGACAGGCAAGGAGAAGACACAGCCAGCACCAAGATTTGTGGGCAACATCATTGCCTGGCTTCTCAACCTGGTGAGTATCATATTTTAAGCATGTGGTTTTTCTGGAGCAACTTTGAAAACTAAGTCTTGTGCATGATCATTACTAGATAAGAAGCTAATCTAACTATTATGTGTCCTGTTGGCGTAATATGAGTCGGTTATTATGATCTCTGTTCGAAGTCAGACCTTTCTATTAAGGAAACAAACCACAATGTTCATGTGCATGTAGGTGGGACCAAAGGGTTTGGAGTTTGGCCGATACTCATTGGATTATCACAACATACGCAACTACCTTCATGTGCACCGTGCTTGGGGAAAGAAGAGGTAACCACTTTCAAAATGCATTTGAAGGTTTCTTTTTCCATGCTTTACTGTACCACATGGGAACTAAAAGTGCAACACATGAGACTTTAATTAAGCCGTCTCATGTTCTGTGGATGCAGAGCGGACCAGCATATTCCATCTTATGCTAAGAAGTTAGTGTCTTTATACAACAAAAACGGTGAAATTGACAAGATTCTCAAGGAGGGTAGCAAGTGAGATTCTTAGCCTAGTAAACTGAAAATATTTTTTTCGTTGGACTTGGGTGTAGATACATTCTATTTAATAAAGAGGATTTGTTTTCAGCTGTAGCCTGAAACCGTGACGACCCTCGCAGGAGTTGTGAGGCAGATTTTCACCTTTTTCTATTGAATTTTCGATATATCGAGCGCATCATGAGTCACAGGCAGTCCTCACATGTTTACCACGTTGTTTTCTTGTGACGGATATGACATGAGCGCTAATTCAGTATTTATTGAGTAGATATTACAGGGCATCAAACTAAGGATGATCACACAGTAATTGTCTGTCGTGAAGTGCACATTGCAAACAACATTGGATTCCCTGTGAGTTTGGTCAAATGTTGCATATCATAATAGGAGAGAAGGAAACCAAATATTATCTACAACCGCCACAATATGACGGACCCCAAAATCAGGTTGGGATGGTACAAAATTGACAGAGGCATGAGCTATGATTACTATTGTGTGTGAAATGAAAAGCAAAGTAGAAATTGGAAAGAACTAGAGAAAGTGTTCACCGTTGAATGAAGCCTTCAGAATACTCTTCATTCTCGCCGCGGAGATCGATGGTATCCATGAGAGGCCCGTGGTCCGACGCCCGGCGATCGGTGAGCTTGGTAAACTCGGTGACTTCGCCCTCGCTGGCACTCTCGCGGCGAGATTCAGCTGCCGTGCCCCACTGGTGGTGCGCATGACTAGCAGCAGGCGGACCGTGGTGTAGCAGAGCCTCGCGGCGAGCAGCCGCATCGGGGCCTCCTCGCGGAGTCAAGGCGCGCGGGTTGAAGTCGTTGTCGACGTCGACGTCGCTAGAGAAATTAGTGGTACTCGTGCTGCTGCTGGCACCGGCCTGTGGGGGCTTAGCGTGCTCCATTGCGTTAGCGAGACGGGCCACCATCTGCCCAAACATATTGGGCACAGCATCAGTGCGAGCCTTTGCTGCTGGCGCTCGCACAGCACTGGGTTCCTGCTCCTCCCCGGCAGCACGACCACCAGCCGTCACGCGCGGTACCGGCTCATTGCTCCAGCTCTTGGTGGTGGCTGCTCCTCCTGATCCGGGTTCTGCCCACATGTTCACCGCGACCACATCCATCTCCTGGCCAGCTTCTCCCGTTTGCGTCGTCAACGTTGGCACCACTGTCGTGCTCACTCTGTACCGTTGCGGCGCGTCTTGGCTGCCATCGCTGTACAATACATACTCATGGTACGTCGGTGCAAACTGCAACCCGCCACCCAGCATGCATGCATGTCAGGCTTATTTTGTTCAGTTTCTCTCTGAAGCACTTGTTCCTCTGCAGACTTACGTCACATATTTCATTCTCATCATGCTATAATTGCTCGGCTGGAAATACTAGTATCATGTCGTAACTGCACCTGATGCATCGTGTCGTAGACCACATCTGAGAAGTTGAGTGCATGTAGAATGCTGTGCCAAATGCTTCCGGCTCGGCCATTGATGTTTGCATCTGCGTACGCTTTGTGAGGAAATGCATGGAGGTGCCCAACGGCTGCAAACAGCATCTCCACACATATACAGATGTTTTGAGCATCCAAGGCATCTTGCGCTGTCTTGATAACTCCACCGTTGCCAAGAAGTGCAATCAAAACTCCCTGCACACATCCAGCACCACCTTCTCGATTCAATACAATGTACTATGATACATGTCAAGCTGACTAAATTTCTGTGCCGAACACGAGCCGTGACAGTATGTGAGGTGTTGCTGTGACATGTGGGAAAAGTTTGTCGAGGGAGCAGACTTCTGCTATGGGCTTATCATTGGCTGACTGACAGTGGCGCATGTATTTGAATCAGCTGGCAGTCGTACTTGCCAGTAGGTCAAGAAGACAATGGATTTGATGATGAGAAACTTGGGAAGCGGCCGGAATGGCTGCAACATATGTTTGCATGCCACATAAAACAGCACCAATGCGGCCAGTGCCACTGTATATGAAAATGTGTAGACAATTGTGATGTATAAATAGCCGCTTGTGATGGAGAAGCTGCCATCCTCGTACATGCCTGACTCGTACAACAGCAGGGTGGCTCCCACCAGCAGTGGCTTCAATATCACAAACTGGAGCACCCCTCGTTTGCACCGTCTTATGAACACCCTGCCACCATGGGTCACAATGAAGTTGAGATCGAACTTCACCATGTTTTGAAACATCATTTTTGACGTTTTCTGTGAGAACTTGCAACAAAATCAAGGCTGTTGAAACAGTTACTAGGAAGATTGTCATGTGCATTGAAATGAGGTAGAGGTACATACCCATCAAGGGGGATGGCATCACAGCAGCAAGTCATAAGGTGCCAGGAGGGCTTTAGATATCGGCCTTGAAGGTTGGTGGCCACTGCTCCAGGACCCCCTATGTACGCAATACACAATGATAGAAAGTTGTAGATCACCCAAGACTCATATCTGTATCGTTTCCCACATTGGTTTTATGAATCAGTCGCACAGTTGAAGAAACTAATCGTATCTAAATTCATGGTAACACCTTGAACTGGGCAGGCTAATTCACAGAAGAATCATCCTAAAGCTCAATTGCATAATTTCAAACTCACTCAGCAGCTCTAAATCTATCGATTGAACTTTGAACTGTGTGCTCTCATCCAAATAATCCGAATGTAAATGTTCATGAATATTAATGGGTACTTGCATTCCACATATGCTATTGAAATAAATTGCTTCTCCAGGTCGCACTAATGCCAAGAATGACATGAGCCCATATACCTGCACACCAGTGATAAAACTATGTCAGAACTGATCAGGGTGCTTATAAACAAAGGAAGAATGACCATGAATTTCATAAATTACTACCAATTGATTAGGGTATAGGAGCAGGATCAGTCCACTGCAAGAAATCATGAGATATTGGTCAGGTTATATGATGGCTATGACATCAAAGAAAATTCAAAGTTGGGAAGTTTCAAAAGTACGTGGATCATGAAAATAATGCGGACAGTATATCGTTGGAACATGGGCTCCGTGTAGTTGCGAAGGTGCTTGTAGATGTGCCATGTTGCGATGACACTCCCTGCAACTGCACACCCTCCTGCAACAACCACCTCACAATCCCCAGCCATTCCAACAATCTCTCACTCTTGTGCAGAGGAAAATCCACCTCTTGATTGTGGAGTTTTCACATCCCCGATGCAAAACTGTGCGAGTCTACCATCGATGAAAATATAAATTCAGAGGTGGCCGAGTAAATCACTAATCATCATGCCAAGAGAAGCAATAGGTCAAACAGATGGAACTACTATTTCTTCTGAACTAATCCCGAGAAGAAAATTCAAATTCCATGTTTTACTTCCACAAAATTCTTCAGCTGTGCAGAATTAGGTCACTGCATCTGTCCAACTTGTAGCGTATCCATCAAATAGTAGGGTAAGGACGGGTAAATGTAGAGTAAGGGTAAGGGTATGGGAAAGGGAAAGGAAAGGAGAAATGGATAAAGCAAAGGGGAGACATGTATCCTGACAAATTTTCATAACACATAGCAAGGGGATTCAAGAACGGATATTACAACAAATACTCTACAAAACAGTACATACAAAATTGAGAAATTGGAACATCTGTCACAATCGTAACCTGGTAGCAGCCACTTGGCACGGCAGTCCAGAGAGGAGAGGGTCATAATTTGTAAGCTGACGACGGTTCTGGTGCAGAGGCTGTGGTGGACGACCCTCACTTGACCGAGGCTTCCAGCGAAATTCGACCTCGAAGGAAAGACGGCGTAAGGCAGCCAAAACGATGACAGAAACAGGCAGATTTATCCAGACCGAGCTGCTGGTCACTACACGCATGAATGTAAACATTCATCAAAAGCGACATCACAAAACCTATAAAGAAAAACATGTTACACAGTATTTAACTATCAAATTAAGACAGTTTAGTAGAACTAACACCCAGCATTATACCATCATACACAAACAGAAACATCCCTCTTATCCCTTTTCATGATATTCACTGTAAGCAGCCTCAAGTGCAGTCTCGCACCAGAGATAGACTCACTAATTTGATATTCCAAGCACCTGTCGAGTTCGAGTCCGGCAAACAGATCTCCAGACGTTGACAACAACAACAAAAAAAAAACTCCAAAACCTCTTAAACTATGCACAGATCCGGACTTTGTACAAACAGCACTAAAACGATCACAAAGACAACTACAGAGAAGATCGACTGAGTTACGTGATTGAGTTGTACAAGAACGTGAGAGCGACAGATTACTGTTGGTGATTTTTGTGAGAATGTATTAACAGATATGACCGAAAGTGATGCGGAGACGCAATTTAAAGGGGATGCAAGGGCCACGATCGACAATGAGCGCCTGCCATGTCACCAGATTCGAATCCTGCGCTTTCGAACCCCTCCTCTACACTTTGACCTCTACATTATCAGGGACTCCACTATCACATATCCCATTCAGAAGATATTTTGATAAAGGCAGTGATAATGTAGAGGTTTCACTGTACTAGGCTGGATGGCCGGCTGGATTGGGTGGCCTCCACGTGGATTTCGCGTTTTTGACTCAGGCAACGTTAGGCAAAAATCTACCTTGGCTTCGACGCCATGCATTTTCTCAACCTCGGCTGGCGTCCATAACTTTGCCAATGTGTAGAATTGACAGATAAGATTTGGGATTTAGAGGCGGTGATCTGGACGTCCACGGTCCTCGTACGTTCTATGGTGGGACTCTGGTCCAATGAATAGAAATAATCTAGCTTTCCACCATACTTATCTATCAAGGTAACACGGTGATAGATTCTGTGTGTTGTTTCTTCACTTCAGACACCGTCTTGGAAGATGGTGCAAGAGGAATGAGAGTCCTAGCGGATCAGAAGCCTGGTATTCAGCTATCAACACACCATATTCGATCAACAATCGATGAACAATATAACGACCTCCTTGAAAATTTACAACGACCCACAATCATCAAAGCTGCAACCTTGCCGGCCTGTAGACGCGCAACGCTGTGTAGCGGCCCGAGCTCGCGCTGCTATGGCTCGCAACATGTTTGCACATTTTTCCGTCAAGGACTGGGATTCTAAACTAAGCAAGAGTATGGAATATAATCGCATGGAGGTCTGCATCAAGCCGCTTTTGAATGCGTGTGCTACTTGACCGCCACAGCTATTATTGCCCGAAGAAAACCACGTTATTTATAACATAAATTGGAGGAGCCATTTCTAGTGTGATTTATACCAAATATTTAGTACTATTATCGATGTTTCTAACATGGTTTTTTTTACCGTTCTACTGCACTGATCACTGAATATAATGTGGATTCATTATTGATGTGGATCACTCAGATTTATTTATATCAAGTACATGCATATCAACTTCTGATTGGGCATTTGTTTCCAAGCAAGTGTGTGCCACTCAACAATTGCATGTAAATTTCTAATTCTAGTGCAAAATCTCAAATTACTTTGGTCCAAACTACATTCAGAGAGTGTAATTCTACTAGTGTGAAATTGCCTTCTATAATATTGCCCACTTTTGAATATTATCAAAACGCAAATCGCTATGAAATATTAGATCTAATTAAAACAATTATGGTACAAGTTGAAACAAAAAATCAAGCTGATCATGCACATAGAGTTTGATGAATCACAATTGGCTAGGGCTTCGAAATGTGCTACTTGGTTTAAACCAATCAATGCTACATGTAATATTAAAGTTGATGCTCCCTAGCCTTATCAGCTTGAATAATTTCTTGACACAATCACAGCAAGAGGTTGCATTGGGATATTTATATCGTGACGTTACAAGCCGTTTCTTATGCATGTCCGTAATTTAGTGTGAAGAAGGCTCCCTATTAAGATCACGAAAGCTTCTTTTGAAGTGGATCGTTGGCTACCAGCCGGCAATTGATTGCAGCGAACAGTTTCTGAAACGTCAGACAAGACCAGTTTCAGATGACAAAAATTATGAATTCCTTCTTCCACAATCAGATCATCTGCATGTCATCAATAGTACTAGATGCTATGGTGAGACACCTACAGTAACTCTAAGTGGGAGGTTGAATCTCGAATACAAAGCCATGAAAATACAGTCTAACCTTGATAATATCACACTTGTTAATAGAACACCTTGATATTGTCACCCAAAACCTTGAAACGGATTTTCGTAGTGTAAAACTCCCTTCTTAATATCACTATCACCCTTGATAATATCACATTTTTTTTTCAAAATCTGTAGTGTAAGTGTGACAATATCAAAAATGGATGGATGAATAAGCATAAATGATGTCCTATCTCGTTAGAATGTTGTACTGTATGTACAAGTGAGGGTGATTTGTGGATGAGAAATGTGGGCAAATCATAGATATTGGTGAGGATGAGAGTTCTGGGAAGTGTGAGGGTTTTGAGCTCCAACCAGCATGACTCTCGAGAATATGAGGGTTTCCTTGCGGCAGCCGTTTTCCTGAGAGTTTCCTTGCGGTGGCATTGTCCCGAGGGTATCTGCAAGCTGTGCCGGATTGTAAAGGTGGGGTCGTGATAAGTCCGCAGGTTGGGTCGCAGGTCGTTGGAGTGTGGAGGATGCGATCAAGTCGTTGGGTCGCAGGTCGCAAGTCATTGGGTTAAATCATCATCTCAATCATGGCTTCTGGCAACGCGTAGCAATCAGAGTAAATTTCAATGTCGTTCTGGGACCTGCAAATGTCTTTCTTCAGAGAATCCAGAACCTTCTTTCGTCTGGTTTCCGAGGTGCCTTTGTTGTAAAGCCCCTGGATCACTACGATCCAATTGTTGGTTTTCCGAAACAAAGCAGCGACCTATTTGCTGCAGCGACCTGCTGCACACCCCCAACGACTTGAGTTACAATTCAGCTCATGTGGGAGTAGCTATTTTTTCCTGGTACTACAACGGCCCCTGAATTTGTAAATTGCTAACAAATTGTTACTAGGTCTAGGAATCATGTGTGATCTTTAGGGTGGTACAGTACTGCAGTGGTGGATTGATTAGCTCGGGTTGTGATTGTGGATTGCTATGAAGGCCTTTGAGGTAGAAATGGGCCTGAGCGGTGGGTCACCATGAAGAATTATATGCGTTGTTGGCTTAGGCTCTGATCCGGAATTTCCTATAGAGTTTTAACAAACAAAAATTGAGATGAAGAAGAAGCCGCTCCTTCCAGAGTGTACCATATTTTTATAATTGAGACTTGTTGGAAGAGCGAGTGCTAAACCTGAGACCTAACATAATTTATATACGTTACACCTTGTCACCTGCTATGTCTCAATGATTATTTCACATGAGGCGAGATAAATAATTTATGTTAGGTCTCAATGAATTTACTAGCTTGTTATGTCCTAATATGGATGTCACTAACTAAAAGTGATTCATTTCTTTGGTTTTTGTGAGTTATGGCATCTATTGGTGATTTATTCAAGTTGGAAAACCAAGTGTATGATAGTTTGTTGTTTTATTTAATTTTCTAACTTTTTTTGGGATTTTTTTGGGATTTTTTTTTATAATATCACATTTTGCCTAAAATTGCCAAATGTGATATTATCAAAATTGTCACACCTTGATAATATCACACTTTTGGGTGAAACGGAGGGTGTGATATTAACAAGGTTAGACTGTATACCCAATGTCTCTAGACCACTTTATACAAGTGGGTGATCTAGGCTCTCAATGCATGATACATACAGGTCCCTGAATCGTTGGGCCACCTCCCACTCCCTCAAATGGTTTCGAAGCGCGAGCCACTTGATTGAACTCCTGAGCATCTGATCTGATGCACTTCTAGCCAGCTAGCGGCGAGAATTTGAGGCGATATCAGTTAGTGTCCTAAGTTTGTAATATTCATCTGGCTCCACACACCACTTCACAGGATTATATGCTCTTCTAAAACTAAAAAATATAAGACTCTCATATGTCCATCAGATTTCAACCATTTTTGACCGGTCATGTGATGGTTTTAGCATGTAACTAGTTGCCGGTTCTCCCTGCTGAAGGACCATCTAAATTTTATTTCGCTGCTGGGACCCCACCACAACGTTCGCCAGAGGACACGGCAACAAGAGCATGCTGAGAGCGACACAATACCACCTTGGACTTGTCATGTTCTTGTCACTGCTAGACGAGAGTACGCTCCTGTCCTTACAACTAGTTCAATGCTAAAACCTTGAGAGCATGACCGGTGACCACCTTCCGCATGCAATACCATTGTCCAACCACTTGGACTGTACTTTACTATATATGTTGATAATAGAAATCATCCTATCATAAATATAATACAAAATCATCCTCATGTTCAAATACCACCACCTCCCGCAAATTCTATACCACATGAAGATTGGCTCCAAAATTTAGCGTCAATTGCAAAAAATGCAAATCAACTAGCTAGAAAAATCACCACTAAATATTCTAGAGATTGTGTCAAAAAAGCAATATCTAAATACCGAAAACTATACGAAACAAGCCCAAAAAAGATAAACAAAAGAGTATTCAAAGATAACATCTCTTGTCCACTAAATTGTATAACTGATAGATACAACAATATCATCACAAACCCTGAAGAAATCGCAAACAAGATATATTTACAACAAACTATAAACAATTATCCTACTGTCCCAACTTGTTATTATCAACCACAACATCCATCCACCTGTACATAACACGCAATTAAGCAATTATGCACTTGACCAAGTGCGCTAATTGGCGCTCAATAACAACAAGATTTTGAGCAGAAATGTCTTTTGGAAGGAAAAAAAATCCGACAATCCCTATTTTTTCTTTGCTATATTTTTGTGATAATTTCATTGAATATTGGTTTCTCAATGTGTACATAAGTAAATCATTTTCACCATTTCGGTAAGATTATGCATAATATATGATTATGGTATTTCATTTTTATTCCATTCACAATATTACATTGACCATGTACTTATAAGAAACTATTCATATACAATTTGTTGTATGAAATAAATTTTATATGAATTTAAATAAATTTTAGTGTCGTGCTATAAATACAATTTGTAGGAGATGTAATGATAAAGCACCCAATACAATGATGAAGTGTGAGGTTTAGAACTCTATATTTTTCATATATATAAAACCATACATGATATAACTATTGAATACTACAAAGATCATATACTACAATCAAACAAACCGTCTCTAAAGCAAATATACCAATCACACTGTACTAGTCACCTAAACATCATGTATGCTTAGCTACGGTATGACCTCAGAGTCTTCATCATCCTATGGCGATACTACTCCCGTAGCGTGTTCCATGGCAGTATTTACCATTTCAGCCAACTCCTCTTCTCGCACCGGACTATCTCCAAGATTGACTGATGTAGACTATTCATATGTGTAGCTGCCAAGGTTGCTGTGCCGCGTGTGCCTTACGCCATCTGCATCATAATAGAAGCCATCCCTAAATGTCATCGGTGCAGTGAAGGTCTCCCGAAATTCAGCAACATCTTTCGGTTCGCTTTGTCTTGAAACAGATGGCAATATTGGTCCAGTGCCACCTCCAATACCTTCAGCGCTCCCATGTGTCGCAGATCCAAGCTCTGATGGAGCAGGCCCCAAAGACCGTCCACCCCTACTCAACTCCGGAAAAAACATGAGAGAATTGGTCGTACACTGCTTTGATTCTGACAGCTGAGAAATGGATATGTTCATCCCATCTGTTGGTGCCTCTGAAGGAACATCCAGTACCCTGGTATCATCCCCCATTCCAACAGGTGTCTCATGTACACAAACTCCCACATGCGGTGGCGGCGTTGTTAGAACCACGTCTCTCCTAGGTGCTCCCCCATCTTCACCTTCGTCTTCCTCTTCATCGTCATGTGGAGTGCGACAATATCCCTGGCATGACTTAGATGGCTTTATATTAGAAAAACGTGAAGAACAACAAACTCCCCTCTACAAGTACTTTGACCAAGAAATTTATGAGTTTTGCTTAAAAAATTTGGGTAACAAAAAAGCTCTTGGCCCAGACAAAATCCCTAATGACATTCTCAAAAACCTCCCCCAACGCTTTCATACTCTACTCTTCACTTTTTTCAAACATTGCTACAAACAAAAACAAATTCCACCCTCATGGAAAACTAGTCTAACAATTCTACTATATAAAAAAGGTGATCCTTCTTACCTCTCAAACCACCAACCTATTGCACTAGCAAATAGAATATATAAACTCTTTACTAGTACATTAACATCCATCTTATCTACTTACGCTGAAAAACACCTCATTCTTCACGACAGTCAGGATGGTTTTAGAGCAGAAAGAGGTACAGCCAGACAATTACAAACTGTTATTTCCGCCCTAGAAGATGCCAAATTTACAAATCAGGACATCTACATTCTATATATAGATTTTAAAAACGCTTTTGGATCTATTGACCATGCCCGTTTACTTGCCATAATGCAAGATTTAGGATTCCCTTTAGATGCAATTGCTCTTATTGGGGATATATACTCAAAATCCACTACTACATATATAGGTGAACACTTTGGACAAACCCGTCCAATTCCCATTCAACGGGGAACTATACAAGGAGATACACTAAGTCCATATCTTTTCATACTTTCCTCAAACCATTACTAAGATGGCTACAACGTGGTAATAATGGCTACACTTTCCGAACATCTAACACCACCATTAACTCTGCTGCATATGCTGATGACCTAGCGGTTTCAACCAACCAACTACAATCCATACAAATTCAACTTGATAAAATAGATAGATTTTGTCAATGGACCGGCATGGATCTAGGCGTACCCAAATGCGCACTTACAGGTAGCCCTAACAAATCAAAAATGAACCCAACTACATTCAAAACCCATTTACAAGCACCAAATATCCATTTTCGAGGACAAACCATACCCATTTTACACCAAAACGAACCATACCCCTACCTTGGAATTCAACTTGTAGCTTCTTTAAAATGGAAAATACAAATACATACCACCACTACCAAATTAATCAAACAATGTAATGACCTTATAACATGCCCATGTACAATGAAACAAAAAATCCATATGGCTGACACTGTAATACGAGCAGGCATAGCATACAGCTTTTATTCAGTACCTTATTCTATGCCGGCTATCAAAAAGCTTGACAAGAAAATCATTGCACTTCATAAAACCATATGTGGTCTTCCCAAATGCATGTCAAATATTACTACCCAACTTCCAACAAATTTATATGGAATGAATGCCTTCTCACTAAAAAATGCATATTTCCGATGTATAGGTGACCAATTACTTAAAGCATTGAATGACACAGGAAAACTTGGAATTATATATAACGGTTTGCTAAAAAAAAATCTTGCTAAATACGGCGGATCTAAACTCTTAACACGTCTAAAAAAATCAGATTGTATCCGCTCTCCCATCACCCGCACTATATTCCTACTAAAATCCTACGCGGGCATTCATCTTCGTAGCACTCTTGAACAATTCTTACTAAAACCAACACCACTCGAACAAAACTGGAACATGGAATCTGAACAATTACCTAATCTAAATACCGCACTATCCAACAAATTACTACAAAAACTTCATACATATAATATCACAAAACTCCAACAGATTATTCTGCCTAATGGCACACATTTAATGGACCACAATGATTTCAAACAATTTTATAGCACCCCCACAAGACTAATTAAAACAGCACTTCACATTGCCACGCAATTATTCTGTCAACCCGTATGTACTAAACAATGTTCTCTGCTATGCACCTTACATTACCCACCCCGTACACTAAAACACACATATATTATCATAAACAACAATACCACAACGCAAATCACAGCAACCCCCGACCCCCCATCGATCCATAATAACACTAATCTCACACGTCCTCCCCCGAAGATAATTAAAAACCCTTCCACATTTCCTATTTTCAAAATAATCAACCATCACACTCGGAAATATACCGATAAACATAACATTGTAAAAAATGATGAAACATTTCTATGTCAATGGATACTCAATAATAACACCCAGTATTTGAAATGGCAACCACAACGCCATCTATTTCCATGGAATAACACAATCGTGATTAACCACAACATCTCACTCCTTATCCAATACTTCCAACAACAACAATACAACCACTATGCCAATACATTAGCGGTCCACCACCCCCAAATACAAACCACTGACACCCGATACGTCCACCCACCTACAAACATCCCACTCCTCTCAATTATTACCACAGAATGTAACCCAGAAAAAGATATTAACATCTCCACACCCACAATAATAGTCCAAAACGAAAAAACTCACCTTTATGAACACAATGGACATTACCTTACCACCATACCTACCACACGATTGAAATGGTTATGGACACAATATCAACAATCTAAACACAACATTCTTGACCTCACTCCAGGCACACAACCATTTGAAACTGAAATAATCTGGCTATATCAAAGATACAAACCTCAACTCTTTAACAAAATCCCCCACCGCTCGGTGCAATATACTATACCTACTGAAATCCTTCACTCTCTAATACAGATATTTGACATACAACACACATATTTCTCATCACCAATAACTTGCCCTACAACTCTAAACAAATTTTTTTCACCTTTTGACTGTGATAAAGTCTTTGGTTCACTAGGAAAAGCATTTAACTCCAAATGGCATGGTAAAGGACTTGCACATCCACATACCAATCAAGATGTTCAACAAGCTATACACTGGGCCAGATTAGCTGCACAACAACATCCAAACAATATAACTTTCATAATTGCGCCAGACATAAATTGGTACAAAAATCCTACACCATATACAGGACCATTTATTGATACACACATCATTACACTCTTTGATGCAGATACCATCACATATACCAAACCCACTCTAAGCCATACATCTAACAAAAAACACATTGAACCATCTAGTTTACAAATCTTTTGTATACATCACAACAAAAATATCATATGTACTAGAGAACAACTAGCTATAATCCACACCACAACACAATCACTAGGCATTGACTATATCTACACTAATCCGGCCCCACCAAACCCAATCCAACCCAAAATCAATCAGAGTAAACTTTGGTCAACCCTCCCTTATCCCACCTATTCCTGTAATCATAATCATCCTCTCCCACCTCACCCACAATACAACACCAACCCTCCTCTGAAATTCAACCCAAAATATTGTTACTATACGGATGGCTCATTCACAAAACCTATTGAAACTAGTCCTGACATAGGGCAAAACGAAGCTGCCGGATATGGTATCCACAACTGTACAAAAAACCTAAACATTTCCAAACGATTACCTCGCCTACAAAACATACTAAGAGCAGAAATGATGGCTCTTCATAAAACTTTAAAAACTATTCTTAAACAATTTCCAACTGAACCAGCATATATCTTCACAGATTGCCTTAATATCCTTTATCTTCTCAATACCCACATCAAACATCCAACATCTCATACTAATCATTCGGACCGAACCCTATTAACTTCCATAATTCATCTCCTCCTCAAAAGAACACACCCCACCATATTACTTAAAGTTAGAGCCCACAACAATATAATAGGAAATGAACAAGCCGACAAATTGGCTAAAGATGGTGCTAACAAACCTTATAAACATGCCTCCAAACCACATGAATTTGCACATCCCACCCCATACTATTATCACCAAGACCAATGGCCTAACATGACAAATTCTCCAGACAATGGACCAATACAATTTCTAGACAAATATTTACTAAAATATGATAAAACTCACAATTTAGTAGTCATAGCAACACAATTTCCCAACATAGAAAAATGGCTTAATAACAATGACATCGATACAACACTCTCAACTGACTTTTGGAACAATTCAACCATCACTGACGCCCAAACTATATGTCTCATTAAATTCCGAACTGGACAATATATGGGAAACGCCCGAAAACAGTTATTCTTTGGAAATATCAGATTTTCCAATATAACGTGCTCCATATGTAACTCCACTGATCCTGACACATGGCATCATCTCTTGTTGAAATGTCACCACCCCCACATCCATGCCCTAATTACAAAACGCCATAACAAAGTTGTATGGGAAATTCGAAAAATGTTAATTTCCTCTAATAAATCCTGCTGCTACACCCTCATGAACGCAGGCACCTACAACAATAACCCACCGGAAAATACCGTCCCCTCATGGCTCCTTCCATGCACATGCCTCCTTCCCAGATGCCATTGTAATGCTAGATTTAGGCCTGACATACTCTGTGTTCGAGGCCTCCAACTAAACGCCACCCCCCCCCACCATTTTAGACCCAAACTTAACAATACAATTTATTGAATTTGCATAGTGCAATGACAGATTCTCAACTCAAACAACTCTAAACAAAATCATTAAATACCAACCACTAATTGATAGTATAATTAGCCATGGCTGGAAAGTAGATCCTATCATCATTGTTATAGCTGGGGCTAGAGCCACATCCCATATCCAGCCAATAACAATACTTGCAGAAAGATTCAAACTCCCAATCACCAACATTAAACACACATTAAAAAATATTAACACCATTGCCACCCACCATGCCATGTCTATACTATTACACAAAAGATGCACTGAAAATAACCAACCAATACCCATAATACATGACCCCCCATAGTCACTCGCATCAAACTCCTCCTCAACACCATCTTACTATTAGCTAATGTTCTATTAATAATATCGCAATAAATGACAAACAATCATAAATTTAAAAGCACAACATGGACAATGCCCACTTGACAACCACTTTATGGCTAAAATAATCAACACGAGATTCATGCTTACTACACTATGTATATACAGACAAAACCACCGTCACACAAATTATGCCCAAAACAAAATAACAAACGGTCCACACATATAGTGACACTTGTCTCACACTGATAAGCAAAATCATTCGGGAACAGTCTAAAAGATCAATCTTACCACCAACACTTCCTTATAAAAAAGACGTCCCTGAATTCACATCCATCTCTACTCCCAACCACATCAGTAGCACCCAATACCTAGTACGCCACATACCACCATGTCTAACACTATATGGTGTCGCTCCTCAAGTTCTGACAACCCTGTAGATGTCAATACTCAACCTTCTGCTAACACGGATTCCCAAGCGATGATTGTATCTCAAACTACACATGTTGAGCAAAAGCTCTCATTTTCTGATCTCCCAGATCACAATCTTCCTCTCACACAACCACCCTCTCCTCAGAGTAGACACCACATTTGTCCACCTACCACTGACTTAGTTTTGGAACCACCTTACCAGAGACCAGGACTCAAAGGCCCTCTGAACTTTGGATGTCCTGGTAGAGCCCCTCATTGTCCAGGACCTCCGATTTATCCCCCTTTACCTACTCGCGTATCAGAGAGACCTGAGCCTTCTGCCACTAATAGAGCACAAGTGAGGTTCATTGGAGATCTCATTCGAGGTCAAGCACGAGTATTGAGCCAATTTCTATGGGTAGGAAGGACCGAGGCTAAAGGACCAATTCGTTACTTTGAAGCAACATATGAAGGACCCAATCAAGACCAACTATGGGGCCTAATCGCCAACGCGATACCACCCCAGGAGGGCGCAACACATTGGGGTCATAATCGTTGGCTTCTTGGACATCCGAAAGAATTATCAGAAGAACAGTTGTCGGCCCAAGTCGGAGACATGATGCAGAGAACGCTTAGATTCTTACACCTCCTCTAATTTGTTCTTAATAATTTTATCCCCAAACATCAATTTCCTATATTCGCTAAAATGCCTAGTTCACTTGGTACAATTAGCCTTTGAGCTTCAGTTGAACTTCTTTTTCTTCTAGCTTTTATTTTGTACTTGCCACAAAAAAAACAAAAACAAAAACAAAAAAACAAAAACAAATAAATAAATAAATAAATAAATAATAAATAAAATCCCATTTTTATCAATTAATTAACCCTTTGCATCCCTCTCTCTTTCCTCGTTTTCAAAATAAATACTTTTCCTTTCCTCGGTCACTTGCTACCTTCCATAGTGTCTACCCCCGAAAGAGGGAAGTAGTTCCCAACCACTTATCCTTGTCTTCTAGGCATCGATATAGTGTATGGAACGAACAGACACTTCATTCACGCCGACCTTCAAAGAAGGCCGGAGTTCTTACTACTACTACTTGATAAAATTGCGACGGTCATTGAGTGGTGGACGAGTTCACACAAGCTCGATGATTGCCACCAGAAACACTTTCCTCTGTAGTTTCCTCCAGCGTCGTACATGCAGAGTGATCCCTCTGCCCTAAGACTCTACCTTGTTTTCCAGCTTCTAACAGACGACAGATTGGACTAATTGACACGATAGCGACAAGGACACATCTTTACGAAGAGTAACCTTCACCTTCAGTGGTGAGTTAAGCAAATTGATAAATCAGCCTTCAAAATGAATACTATCAAGGGATAGACTACCAAGCGATGATCGGTGGTATGATCCCATGAAAGTATTGAACAGAAACTTCAATTTCACCAGTACAATAGAATCATGCTAATCCCAACTACAATATAAAACACTAATGATCTACACGATGCACCGGCCGTAAGTTCAGTTGATCCTCGCTAGCTCAGCTCGCCCAGCTGTAATAGATTCAACTTCCATAAAGGTTGATGTAATCCACTCAACGCTAGAAGATGGAATCCGAGACTATCTCAGGAAGCGATGGAGGTTCTCATACTAGGCATGCAAAGCCGGCGATCACTGCGGCGGCCACGAGCCCTGCCATGGACAGGACTGGCAGTGAGGAGGCAACGTTCCCGGGGGTGGTGGAAGTAGAGGGAGGAGGCGGGGCGACCACGCCCGGCGGGGAGGGAGTGGCGACTGGAGGAGAAGCAGGGGCGACACCGGGCGCAACGGCAGCCACCACGTTCACAGAGACCTTCATGCCCGCGTCGCAATGCCCCGTAAAACTGCAGATGTAGTACTTCGCGCCCGTGGAGTTGAGAGTAATCAAATCATCGCCGCTCTGCCATTTCTGCCTAATCGTCCCGGCACACCTATCGTACTCCGCCTTTGTGGCGTACTCCACAACGTCATGTTGCGTCCGCGAGTACTTAAACTCTGCATTCATATCGCAGATGCCGAAATTCAAAATAGAGACTCTATTTTCTTTAACATTTCGCACAAGATTGAGAAGAAGCTAACTCGTCCTCACGCTTGGCGATTGAGCGGAAAAGAAGTGAGAGCCTCACCTAAGACGTCACCTAGTCTTCAAGTTACGACCAAAATAGGCTAATCAGCTTCATGGCCAGATAGAAAATACGAGGACATAGACTTGATATACAGGGTTTTTTCTAGAATAGCTGACGTTTGTGCATAGTGACCTAAGTGCATAGAAATTGGCATCGTCATGAATTTTCAGGTTGATGTGAAGAGCCAACGTACATGACATGATGTAAGCCCCAATGAGCACCACAACGGCCACCAAAATGGTGCGTCGCTTAGCCTCCTCACTACATTACCACAACCTATCTCACGACTCCAAGCAGATCAATTCTAACTACCAGAACCACTTTCTCTTGGGACCCTCCGACAAAACCAGAAGACGATCTATCTTAGACTCCAATGTAGACATCCTCGCCTCCATTTTGGCCTCGAGTCCCTGCATCTTTCCTTCGAGTCCCTGCATCTTTCCTTCGACTCCCTACATCTTTCCTTCGACTCCCTTCTTCAGCCCTTTCATGCTGCTCTCGATTCCGATGAAGCGGGGCGCCATAATGTAATCGTTGGCTGTCACTGCAGCGGAGGCAACCCCAACAGCAACGGATAGTAGGCGCCACGCATCCCTCGAGTACTCCTGCATCAAAACAATACAAAGTAAAATTTGGGTTTAGTGACCAACTGTAGAAAAAGTGACCAACAAAAGAATTCAACATGCTATGTCGATACACGTGCATAAACGAAAACTTGAAAACAACCAATACCTTCCTGACGCCTCGAACCCCCCTCCATAGATTACATTTGCACTTCAACATACATGCCCTCCCTCCTGTTGGGACTTTTGTGGGACCTATGGTTCTTCGTTCTTGGTTACTTGTTACATAGTGTCTACCTTCGAAAGGGGGAAGTAGTTCCATACTACTAACCCATGCCCGGTGGGCATGGACATAGTGGTGGAATGAACGGACACTTTATACACGCCGGCCTCCTACGGGGACCGGCGTTCTTCTTCTTCTTCTTGCGAAAACTCGTCGTACCAACGGGTGACGTTTAGTTCAAGTTGTGCGCTTCGCTAAAGCCAACATTCACTGGTTCCCTCGTTCCTCCGTTACTATGTTCCCCGTTCCCTCATTCCCTTGTTGTCATTTCCCTTGTTCCCTCGTTCCCTCCTTCTTTTGAGCCCATGTTCCCTCATTTCCTGGCCTGGGGAAATATAGCACAGCAGGTGCATAGGATGTCGTCGTCGTCGTCGTCGTCGTCGTCATCTCCTGCTCTCCTCAATTCGGCGTCCATGGTTTCCATCTTGTCCGCTTCCGCTTAGGTTTTGCGCGACCAGGGGTCATCCAATTCGTGCGGAGAAGTCGCCCGCTTCACCCCGACGACCTCCTCCAGCAGCAGGAGCAGAGATGACGCTGGCTGCTGGCAGCTTGCTTCACCATTCCCACCTCCGCCTCCACTACCAGAGCTTGCTGCACTCCTCGCCCTCCTCCTCTCTCTTCTCTTCGCCCTCCGCCCTCGCTCTTCACTCTGCTCACGCCGATTTGCTGGGTCCGCGCCCTGTCGTCCGCGATGTTGTTCGCCCCTCCCCTGCCGCCGCTTCTTCTGGCGACGAGGAGCAGCAGGTGTCTCAGGCATTGGAGAGTGTGACGTTTCAGCCCTGGACCAGGGATTCGACTCCTCGCTCCTCTGATTCTTTCCGGCAAAATCGCGCCTTCAGCAGGGCGCCTCGGAAGAAGGTGGACCGGTGGGTTAATCCTTCCGTGAGGAGAAGCTCTGATGAGAAGCTCGCCGCTGAGTTCGATGCTGTGCAGCAGGATGCATCCGAGAGGAATGGAGAAGGAGCCGAGAGCAGTGGCACTGGACGATTTTCCTCCACTGCCGTCCCTCTCGTGAGTGAGGCAGGAGCACCATACCAAAGGCTGTCCATCAATTTAGACTTGCAGCTCTACTGGGCGCGCGTTCTCCGACAAAAAGGTCGCCAAGACCAGGCGGTGGCTCTTCTCAAACAGGTTCTCCTCCTCAACCACATCATCTGCATACCTGTGTGAAACCCTAGAATGCATGATTTTCGATAGAACTCTACATTGGCTGAGTGATTGTCTTGATTGCAGTGCATAAGAGACTGGCCAGATGATGGCAGACCATATGTGGCGTTAGGAACACTGTTGAGAAAATCCGGTAGGGTACAAGAAGCCAGGAAGGTGTTTGAAGATGGCTGCCAGGCTGTTCGTGGAGAAAATGCTTACATCTGGCAGGTTCGTTTGTTGATTTTGCACCTCTGTCTCCTTCTGGAGGTGTGTTTAGGGAAAATACCTATGTATTTTGTGCGTGTGTCGCATGTGTAAGTGTCTGCTGCAGAAGCCGGTCATCTCTTTGTATGCGGTGGTTGGAAGCTAGTTCTGTCTTCCTGGAGCATTTGTCATATCAATTCTGTTTTTTGGAGTCGCTTACGGTGGAGTTCGGGATGGGTTGTCATCAGGCGTGGGCAGTATTGGAAGACAGGGCTGGGAATACCAGTAAAGCAAGAAAACTTTTTGACGCGGCGACTGCTGCAGATCAAACTCATCCGGCAGCCTGGCAAGGTTGGGCTCATTTGGAGTTGCGAGAGGGGAATTCGAAGAAAGCTCGAGCTCTTCTGAAAAAAGGATTAAAATATCATGGACCAAACGAGTATCTCCTGCAAACACTAGCTCTTATTGATGCCAAAATGAGTAGATATGAACAGGCTCGCATTTTATTTGGAAAGGCTACTCGAGCAAATCCCAAGAGCGCAGCCAGCTGGCTGGTTAGTGATATTGGCCCTAACTCTGAGTGAGTGCTTCTACAGTAATATCTTGTTTAGCCAGTGACATTATTTATTGATTGGAAGGTGGGAGATTGCTGGCTGCACCAAAGTATTTTTAATGTCTTTCACCTGCTTGGAGCTGATTGCACGTGAAAGTTCGCCAACTGACCTCGTACTCTCCTTGTGTAGGCCTGGGCAAGGATGGAGGCAAGTCTAGAATGTAAAACCACCGCTCGGAACCTTTTCAAGGTACTATTCTAAATTGTCTATGTTTTCTATTACCCGATTCTCTGATATACATATGATGACATTTGTTTCACTTGGATCAATCATCGACACTTCATTTGTATGGTAGCTTTCAACTTCTTCCAGTTGAGGTCGTTGTAGGGGATTGTCGGTTGAGACCGTTCTCATGCGATTGGGTCCAGAATGTCATAGCTCTCTCCCATTCGCTAAATGAAGTTGAATCAAGGGAACATAAGTGGCGGTTTGGACTCATCGGATGAGAAAACATATGCAGAGTGGAGTAGAAGCTAGTCCGAAGAATCGGTATGTTTGGCAAGCTTGGGCATTATTTGAGGCGAAGGAAGGAAATAAAGAACGTGCTCGACAACTATTTCAACGGGGACAGCACCTGAATCCCCTAGACCCGGTTATTTATCAGTCGTATGGTCTGTTCGAGTACGATTGTGGGCACGTTGCAATTGCCAGAGCACTCTTCAAACGTGGTGTTGCTGTGGGCCCGCAACACCAGCCTGCGTGGATAGTACGTTCCACATCTTTACATTTATGCTGTTTATGTTGTAGGTTTGGTGTCCAATCGTATTTACCGTGGCTTTGTAGTTGTATATTTGATAGAACATTGCTGCCGAATTCTCCTACTTTAGTAGGGAAGTGTGACGAACTAGTCATTTCATGTGTTCCACTTTTGTCTTCTTGCTATTTATTGCTTACGATTCTACTTGATTTGGATGCTCGAGTCAGGCTTGGGCTTGGGTAGAGTGGAAAGAAGGGAATCTTGATGCGGCTCGGGAGTTATTCCAGAGGGCTGTTGCAATTGATCCAAGATCTATGGATGCAGTGCGATCATTTCAGGTTTACTTTCACCACATTTCCCACTCTGCAGAGTGTACTTTTTCTCTCTGCTTTGATGGATGCTTAGGTTCTAGATATCTCCACTGTTAGCGTCCTGGTTTATTATATTATGGTTGCAAATTCTCATCTGCTATCAAGTTTCATGGGGCGTAAGAAAATCTTTTAATGGTCGGTATATTCTGCGAGTCCAATTGCTTGTTCAGAAGTGATCCCATCACTGGACTGACGACTATGTTGTAGACATGCCAAGCGGCCTTGTGACCATGTGCATCATTATCCTTATTTTTATTCTACCATCTGAACCATTTAGAAGGCATGAGAAACTGAGATGTACAGTGGCTTGTTTTGTCGCAGGCTTGGGGCATCTTAGAGGATAGAGAAGGGAATGTTGGAGTTGCAAGAGTCTTGTTCAAGCGTGCGCTAAGAGTGGATTCTCAGAATGTTCCGACATGGATGTCCTGGGCAGCTATGGAAGAACGGCAAGGCAATGCTGTTCGAGCTGACGAATTGCGAAATCTCTGCCTTCAACAGGTACGTACTGATTACGTTGTTAGCCAGTGTTTTACCATCAGTTTGATGGTTAAGCCTAGTCTAACAGTTTTCGTGCTATTTAATCTCTACAGAGGACAGAGATTGTGGACGAGAACCCATGGGATGTTAACCTGGAAAATATGCTAGGTCCAGCCATTGACAAATTAAGGGATTTCTTGAAGCTGGAACAAGGATTCCCTTGGTCTAAGAAGGAACGAGCGAAGCCTATGGATGAGAAGACGGTCGGAAGCCTAGAGGCGATGGAGGCTACTAGCAGGCTAGAAAAAGAGTTTGATGTTGATGCCTTTTTGGGGGAGAAATTTTCTGAGCGTTATGGGAATACAGCTGGTCAGCCACGACAGGAATCCAAAGTCGCTGCTAGAAGACAACAGAGATTAAGTGATAACTCACTTGAAGCACTCTAGGGATGCTGTATTCTAGTCTCTTGGATGTAGCAAACGTGTGAAGATGACGTTAAAACTAAGTGTAGATATTTCTGCTTCGGGTGCATGGTCAACATCTTTGCCTGGGATCATCCAACATCAAATCAAGTTACTGAAAAATGTTTGTTACTTGTATTAACAATCTCATATTTAATAGAAGATCGTAGTAAGAGTTATCGAAGTTGCCCGAAATGCCGCCCTCGGCAACTTTTTTTTTAACATGTCATTGCTTTTTGTTCCCAGAAAACATATTATTTTGCCACATATTGAAAATACAAAAATTCCGAACGTCATGGTAAACACAAAAGTGAAGTTCTGGTAAACTTTCTGGTGCCATAGCTTGGCGTAATTTAGCCAAGGACTTGACTAGTACCAAATTGCAATCGCCCTTGAAGTAAAGTATATGTCGCTTTAGCAGCTTCTTCACTGGCAGGACTCTCTTCATCTCTAGCAAGTGACACACAGAAGGAGGAGTCGTCCAAAGCTGCAGGAGAACAACAAAACACCATCACAAAAATCTCAGCGCACGCAGGCTCCAGTGAATCTACTACAAGAGTAGTGAATGGTGTAACCGATGGACCAAATCACAAATAACAACGACGACAGATGATGATGAGATTAATTAAACGCCAAACATTCAAGCGCAATCCTAACATTGGCAGCGTCACAGGAAACGAAGAACCACCTTCGATAGTCAAGATCTGAGGCAGCCATCTCTGATAAATGAAACGCAATCGTGGAGTTTCTCCTACATGTGAATCTGAGACTAACAAATGGCATTGGGGTCCATTTTCCCTGCACAAACTCATGCAGGAGGTAACATCAATCTAAACTTCATTGTCAAATCCATATACCAAATTCAATCTGAAAACTGTAAGCATATCATGGTCAGTAGCAACAGACTCGGAATGTATCCTGGAAACGATGGTCAGGCTGGAAATTATGCATATCATGGCCAGCAACGGACTCGACATCATGATAACTATTGGAAACCAAGGAACACTGGAACTCCATAGAAAACTTCATTCGGAGTAGGTTTTGAGCTCGAACCTACTTGGCATAACTGATGGCATCATAACAAAGAGCAAGTGTCTTCACCATTGCTGATTCTCGGGGGCGTATGTGTCCGAATCGTTCTGCACAGGACCTGTAAGAAAATGGTATGTCGGCAAGTAAGTCAGCCAATTCGCATGGTGAAACAAACTTTAAATCCAAATCGCAAACCCACCTACCTCTCATTGAACAAGTCATAGAAGTCATCAATAATCACGGCTCTTGGAAAGATTCTTTGAACATGGAAGGCAGCGAAATATTGTCGAAGTTCTTCGTCGTCATGTATATACCTGCAGTCCAATCACCAGTCTCAGTCAGGCACGAGTGTGATACAGAGCCCCAGCATGGACGACGTAGATGAAAACCATAAAAGAGGAGCTGCCGGAATTGGCTCAGGGAGCTAAAAGAGAACAATGGCGCCATCATCAGATCCACGAACAGGATGATAGACGACGACTTACTTGATGGTAATGCGCGCAAATGCATCACACTCCGGATCCATACCCTGCACATGATCTCCACAATGCTGACGGTCAACCCTAAACCTGGAGGAGCAAGAGGGGGGAAGGGAGAGAGGGATCGACCTGAGGCAAGCACGGGGGGTTGAGGTCGAGCGAGTGGGGCTTGCAAAGGAAGGTGACGAAGGAAGAAGCGTCCTGGCGGGCGCAGTTGAAAGCAAATTGCAGGAGCAGGGAGGTCTTGCCGGAAGCTGGTGGGCCAGAAAGGAGGGCGTGGGAGCACGGCGAAGACGCCAGGGGCGAGCTCGAGGAAGCACCGCCAGTGGCGAAGAAGAGATCGCGCACAGCAATTCCTGCTGGCGCTGCCATTGCAAGCAACCCCACGCGCACCACAGCAAACGAAGGCCGCGCTGCCTGGGACGCGCGGCGCCCACTCTAAACCCGCTGCACTCCACCGACGAAGGGACCAGAATGTGGTCCATGAGACCAGTTTTCTGGGAGCCACGGCTCATTCAATTGTTGGATTGGTTTGCGCTTGTTGGAGCGGTTGTGGGCTATGCTTTCTTCCATGTAACCCATCTCTCCGATCTCCGATCTGTTGAGGCAATAATGAACTACAATGATTTTGGTGAAAAAAGTGAATAGTGAACCGTAGTCATTATCTAGATTTTGTTGTGCAAAATCTATTAAATTGTAAGAATTTTTAGGGCCCCGTGCATGGCCTTGTCGTTAATGGATTAAACGCCACAAGGTGCCACTGGTGGTTACAGTATCCTACATGTATTTGAACATGATAAGGTTCATATATTCAAATGACCTCCAAATGAAATATGTTAGTTGAAGAATCTTCAATCCAAAGGTGTAAGTTTTGCAAAACTTTAATACATTTTTATGTGTTCTACAAAGTAACACACGTGCTTGTGTATATAGTTCCCGACTGATTAACCCGTTAATGACAAAGGGACGAGAATATAAGGATGACAAAGGGACGAGTAACATACGTGCTTGTGTATATGATTAACCCATTAATGACAAAGGGACGAGAATATAAGGATTAACCCGTTAATGACAAAGGGACAAGAATATAGTCGATGAGACCAATTTTTGGGGAGCCACGGCTCATTGAAATGTTGGATTGATTTGCACTAGCCGGAGCGGTTGTGCGCTTTGCTTTCGTCCATCTAATCCATCTTCTTGATCTCCAATCGGTTAAGGCAATAACGAACTACAATGATTTCTATGAAAAAGGTAAACAGTGAAATGTGCTCTTCGTGTAGATGTTGATGTGCAGAATCTATTAAATTGTAAAAAAAATTATGGGGCCCATGCAAGGCCTCGTCGTTAAAGGATTAAACGCAAAAAAATTATGGGGCCCATGCAAGGCCTCGTCGTTAAAGGATTAAACGCAAAAAAATTATGGGGCCCATGCAAGGCCTCGTCGTTAAAGGATAAACCCACGCAATGACACACCGACCATAAGGGGAGGAGTTCCTTCATGCCTCATCTTCCACTTGTCACGTGTCACTCCACCATTGCAGCTTTGCATCATGGCATCTCATGGCAATTGCGTAACCAATTCTTATGATAGTTTCTCCAAGGTCAGTATCCATTTTGTGGGAACAACTTTCCAGTTTCAGGCTCCCCACCAACACCCTCGGGCCATCTTCAATGCATTCACTGTAAATTAGGCCCTCAACCTCAATATCAAGGAACAATCAGAGAGTCTACAAAAAAAAGGTGGCCACTTGAAGGGTGTTGCATTTCAACCCTACCCTCTAAATAGGCCCTCGACCTAGCTCTCTAAACCTCTTTTGTGCCATGTGGCAACACCTTCTCATTTGATGGCATGAAGACCAAAAATAATCGTTGAACTTTGATCCAAAAGTGTCTCATTAATGCTTTCGAAGTACATTTTTAGAGCTCTCTATACTCTACAAATTTGAAGGGTGGGAGCTATGAATTAAAGTGCCCTCAATGAATAGAGGCTAAATAAAAGGTGGGTTGAGGTGGGATTATGGTTTGTTCCTAGAAAGTTCACGGTCAGGATTGGATCTAGGGGATGCATTGAGGATGCTCGCACAAGCTAAAACTTTTTCTAACTCCAATCCCTCAGAATCCAGCGCCCTCACACAAAAAAAACCATTTTTCCAGTGCCCTCGTTTATGCCCTCGCTTTGCTTCAAAAGTTGTGGCCGTTTTGTCTATATGGGCGAAAGCTAAGCGCTTTTTGTTTGTATGCGCAAAAGCTAAGCACACCAAGCAAAATCAAAGTGCACAAAGAGTAAGCAAAGTACAGGAAGCGGAAGCAAAGGGTATTGAGGGCACCAAGCATCAAAGACAGTTGGGGCGCCCACCACATACTCCCCCTTGATTACTTTTTTAAGACCCTATGAAAGTTTTTGTCATTTAATTGTATCACTAGTGGCAATGATTTGAGAGCATCGCCAATAGCTCCCTTGAACGAGAGCAAAAACGGGCTCGAAGGGGGCCGGAGAGCATGGTAACGGCTCCCCACCAACGCCCTCAGACACTTTAATTCTTTGACGCCTAATAATACCAAGAGGCCCTAGAAGATTCTAAGAGTATAATAGATTATGCAAAACCACCCATCTAGACAACAAATATATTTTATTTCAACCTCACTATATGGAAGTCTTTGTAGTTTGCCACACAATTTAACCATATGCCAATGGTATCAGTGGTATTATTGTTGGTGATCTTAAAGTATTAGAGGTATATGTGTAGCCATTATCCGGCACCTTTTTATTCACATTTATACCTATAGTTTGCCTTGAAGAACTACGTGCCAAAACATTGGATATATTGTCCAGATGATTTTCCTTTCTAACTTTGAGAATTCAACGGGAAAGATGTAGAGTGGAACTATAGGTATAGCGGGAAAATTTGTCTAAGTTCATATAGACAATGCTTCAGTGATAGCATCCATTAGCTATGACATCGTACTATTGAATATTCATATTTGTTCATGAATGTATTACTCTTTGCTTGGACCTATCACTAAAGGGTTTGGGAAAATGAGTGTGGAAGTAAATGGTGATCTACGCTCTTGCCCTTGCTTATGTAATGAGAGACTTCTTCTAATACCTCGTTCCCAAAAAATGAATGAGTGAAAATGATCATAAAGAAGACAATGGTCATTAAATTACCTACTACATTTTTATTCCTTTGCCCTATGCTACCAAAGCTATTATCAACTGCCTCATTTTAGCCTCCTTTAATTGCTCCTACTTAGAACATTGACGCCGCTTAGGATCAACGGCATCAAAGCTTGAAGTGAGTGTAGCAGTCTAGGCACGTGTTTTAATTGATGAGGCATCTCCAAAATCTTCTTTTTAAGATTGAATATTCCCCTTCACATCTTCCTCTTTTATAGGCTTGTTTGTGGTACGTTGATTGAGTACATGTATCTTCACTTAACACTCTCAATTACGAAAAAAAGTACAAGTACCAATCCCTTACCGAAATTTCAAACAATGAAAGCTTTGCAGAAGGAGAGCATTCTACAATGTGAAGTATTTCGGCAGGTAGGCACTACTGCATATGTGATAATAGCAACATTGTTGTCATGGTTTGCTACTTCAACTACAACATCATGTTTGGTTTGTTTTTCTACAATATTTCAAACAAAAGTGGGCGATGAAGGTTTACTAAAAGAGTTGTACACTGCACCATAGACATAAGTTTCATTGTCGTAGTATCATCAATGTCAAATTTGGCAATCATTTACGTGAGAATCTTAAACATGTTTTTTTTGGCTTGCCAACAATTCCTCTACATTATCTTTTATGATATTTTTTCTCTCCTCTAATATTGCCACATGTGTGTATTAAAATAAAGACATGCCTTATACATAGTGCGCAAACAATAACATACAATGATCATGGTAAAGATTTCACATGTATCCCTCATCACTAGGAAGTTACTATGGTAAGATCACATAATCACTACGTGCTTGACATTTGTATATTCATTAAAAAACTAGTACGCTTTAGAAGCAATTTTCCAAAATTTATTACCAAATCTTGCCATCCGCCTTCTTGTTGAGACCAAATTTGGAGCAAAGTTTGTCATAATAGATACTCTCCTTCAATATTATAATGCTCATGAATGAATTGTGGTTTATGAAAACTAGTATTCATTAATGGCTAAGTTGCAAGTTCATTCAAATACGTCACATGCAAAAAAAACTATTATTAATGCATATCAAATACCTATAATGTTTTTAAAAACCTATAATTATCTAAAGATATTTTAAGATGCTTTAGGAGTGATAGTTTAGATAATTACAAATTATTATAAAATTTTCAATGCTAGCAAATAATATTATTTCCTTTATATTGTAAAAAAAAATCTCGAGTCTTTAGTCAAAATTAGCATACTAATCCAAGCCAAACATATTTACTATCACAAAGTCAAAAAAATATCTTGTCTTTAGCCAAAAATAGCATATTAATCCAAGCCAAACATTTTCACACATTGTCACACATTGTTGGGCAAGGTATTTGAAATATTCTTCCTTTCGACATAAAACTTAGAGATTTTCATATTTTTACTTTTAATTTTCCCCATTGCATTATGTGGTGTGAACATTCTTATTGATCATTCAGATTCTCATTCTAAAACATGTCAATTTCACAAAAAAGGCATAACGTGAATTGATAATTTTTGAACCTCCACTTCTTGCACATTTTTTGGAATATGCTACACTCTTTCTTTACATCTAAAAATTGGTGTACAAGAAGTTAATATCATAATCAACATGATGATATAGAATTTAGACTTTTGTGTAGTGCAAAACTTTGATACAAAGTGAAGTCAAAGACTGAACACAGGGAAGAAAATGAACCCTTTTCTCTACTTCAAACACTATAATCTTTCAATTTGCGTGGTCAAAGTTTATGAAATTTTATAAGGAATGCCATATTCATTAAATTGAGACATTTTAGAGTCTCAAATGAGTGACTTTGAACTTGATAGTAGTAGGGATAAAAGTCTCAAACTTCGTGAAATGTCTCAATTTAACGAATGTGGCCATAAGGGTGTTGCTCAATAAGTCTTTAATTGAGATCCTATAGCTAAAACTAGAAATAAAAGTTTGTTCTTTCTTCCTTAACTTGTTGCGCTGAAACAAGCAGTTTTGAAGTGTTTTTGGTGTGAAATTATCAAAGTAATTTAGGGGTTAACGGACACTCTAATCCAAAAGATAAAATAATTGTAAAAATTACTCAGTTGAGAAGTAATTTTCATCCGGGAGTTCACTGATGATCCACGTATTTAGCCACAAAAGCCCAAAATGCCAAATAATGTCAACTACTTGTGCAAGGCATTATATACAACTAATCCCTTGATCACCAAGAACCATCAGGCTAGTTTCAATTACTTTAATTGTGTACCCACATTTGTCTCGGAAGACCAGAACATGTGCACAATCGAAATATTGGAGCTGAACAGAACTCAAGATGCCGCTTTTGGACTACCCAAGAATAAAGCTCTCAGATTGGTTGAATTCTCAATTGAATTACTCTAAACTCTACAAGATGAAATTCAATACGACTTATTAGGGTTTGTTCTTTCGTTAAGATCGGACTTGATGCAAACCATATATCAACTCTGGCCTCAACAAAAATCCTCGGCCCTGCAATGCAAGCAGGGACATTACCCACCAAAATCCTAGTACAAGGACTACCTCCTTGGTTGCGCTCAATTGAAAACAGTTGTGAGACGCATCTCACCCGACGAAGCAAATGAGTGCACTTCATCGTGCAATCTATATCTGCCTTCTTAGCCATCCATGCCTTCTGGAAAGCTATCCACAAAGCCTTTGTCTCCAGCAAAGGTGGGTTATCCCAAACAAATCTGTCCACTGTCTACCTAAAAAAAAAAAAACTAAGGCAACCAATATTTGTCGATTCCCTCCTACTCTGGTCAACAGGGGTCCTTGCAGTTGCAAACCAATGACACAACTCCACACCTAGCAAAATGACAACACATTCTACCATACTTTAGAGTATTATAAATTATGGTCGACAAGACTAGTGCATGATAGATGATCTGTGGCATGGGTGTTAGAACTTAGAGTGCATAACATAGTGGTACAAAAAATGGAAATTATCTCCAGCACGCCCCAGAATCTCAATGGCTAGCTACCAGCCCCACAACATTGAAAACCTAGGGCCGCTTCACACTATGCCCAAGTCGAGTGACCGTCCGTCAAAATGAGTGGCCAAACTATGGCGAGAGGCCAAAAAATTTTGCCAAAAAAATACATTAAATAATATAGATTGAAGGTTTGGCTGGTCGTGGTGTGAAGCCCCAAAGGCCAAGTCCAAAGTCCAAACCCCATATCATTACCCCCAAAAAATTAGCCAAAAAAATCAGCCAAAACAAACTAGCCCAAAAATTTGGCCTCTTTCATCTATCGGTCTAGATCTTGTCAATTTTTTATTATTTTATTAAAAATTCGACGGACTCTCGATTGTAGTTTGGGTCGACTCAAATGGGCGACCCAAGTTCTGCTCAAGAGGGTTTCACTTTGGCGCCAAAACAACCCAAAAGTGTTGTCATGTAGGACGACGACCTTTGGAGTTTGGGCACAAGTGTGAAGGCCCAAAGTCAAGACTTTGGCCATTCTAGCAATCTCATTGGTGGAAATCAACGGCCACTCGACTTGGCCACCAAGTGTGAAGCGTCCCTTAGTCACCTTTACCCTAGTCACACCGGCGCAAGATGTATATCTCATTTGAACAAGAAAAGGACGACGTTTCATAGGGCAAGTCTACCAAAGACTTTCATTAGTGTGTCTACTCTCAAAGGATGGTCTCTCGCTCTTACAAAAGGATCATACGAAGCCAGTACCGGTGTTGATCACTTTAGAATCCTCCTCAGAAGGAAGCAAGTACAACGTAAACTCTGAGGTGTTAAAACTCAATTTGCATGAAATCCATGAGGAATTAGGTTGTGAAGTTTGAAGTTTAGATTTGCGCACACATTACATGAACACTCTCCAAAAAAACAAATCATGAATTGGAATTATAGACTTCATGGAAAAGCTAGGAATACAACACAAAATACATCAAATACACTGAAATACAATGACTACCCTGCCATATATTACATTGTATTTAATATACATGGTAAATGGTTTTGGTCTTAAATTTTGATTGAAGTTAGTCTTTAACCTCTAAAGGCCAAATGTCCCTGCTGGGGACGTTTTGAGTTTGGGTAGGGTACCACATTCTCAAATTTAGGCATGATTTTTTTAGATTTTTAATGAAATAGACAACTTTTTATTAGCTTCCAATAGACATATTTTTTTCTTGTAGAAATTGGACTTACAGTTCAAAAGTTACAATTTTTTTCAGTAGCATATACAGATAGTGCAGGGGTTTAGTGTGACATATAACAAATAGTATAGCAATACTTTAATTAGCTCTAAATTGAATAGAAATTCAATTTTTTGTCGATTTTTTAAATTTTTTAATTCCTCTTGGACAGACTATGGAAATCTTTGCATCTACCATATGGATTTTCAAATTTCAAAAATATGAGAAGGATATGATATATGCAAAACTTGAAGTGAATTATTGATTCTTAGCACATAGTTGCATTGTAGGATTTTTAAAGACATCTTTTACCCATCTTCTACTTCTAAAATTTGGTGCACATGTGCCTAACATGATCCTTTTAAAGTTAAAATTAGAAAATTATGGGGCGTGGTGCAAAAAATTGTCATTTAAGGTGGTCAAAGTTTGTTGAAGGTGTTTGGATGACCACAAGAAGAGTTTATGTCTCACTTCAAAGGCTGATATCTTTCAATCCGTGCGGTGAAGCTGAACAAAATTTTTACGACATACACTTGTACAATCCTAGTACAAGGTCCTACGGTTTTATATGTAAAAATTGGGTTTGTTTGCATTTTGTGTTGAATGCATTGAAATTGGCAGTTTCTAGTGAGTTTGGGTGCTAAAATGCCTTGGGCCTTAAGGGGTTAAGAGATTCATCATTGTTTTGTGATTATTGATCTTTCTCACTGCATACAAAACTTCCGTTTTAATTCGTTAAATTTGGAACTTTTTCGTATACAAATAAGTAGACAAAAGTGAAGAATTCAGTAATAATCATGCATAATTTTTTTCTTCACGTATGATATGTCAATGCAAAGCTATCAACCTAGTGCACATATGAACCTCTTTTTATTCAAAGTACCAAAATTCTTGCAAGAATCTATTGATGAACAAAGTAGTATACCCTCCAATATCCACCATTTTCATTACCGATATATGGAAGTTTAACCCCTAAAGGACCAAGATATTTTCCCCACAAAATCACTCCAAAACTGCCATTTTCAGCGCATTCAACACGAAATGATACCAAAAATAATTCTGAAAATATAACAATATGATCTTGTACTAGAGCTTTATGAGAGTGTGTGGTAAAAAATTTGGTAAGTTTGACCGCACAGATTGAAAGATATCAGCCTTTGTAGTGAGACATAGTCTCTTTTTGAGGTCATACTAAACACCTTCAACAAACTTCGACCACCTTCTATGGCAAATTTTTGCACTACGGGTTGTGAATTTATTATGTTAACTTGAAATGGATCATGTTAGGCACATGTGTACCAAAATTTAGAAGTAGAAGAGGTGTAGAAGATGTCCTAAAAAATCCTGCAATGCAACTATGTGCTGAGAATCAACAATACACTTTATGTTTTTCATATATCATATCCTTCTCAAATTTTTGAAATTCACAAATCCATACGATAGATGCAAAGATCTCAATTTCCTTTCCAAGAGGACATTTTATTTCCTTTAAATGGACAAAAAATCAAATTTCTATTGAATTTAGAAGTTATTAAAGTTTAATGACAGTAATTGTGATATGTCACACTAAATTGCTGCACTATATGTATGTGAAAATAAGTTGTAATTGTTGAACCGTAAGTCGGAATTCTACAAAATTTGTGTCTACGCAAAGCTAATCAAAAGTTTTTCATTCAACAAAAAATCTCAAAAAATAATGCCTAGAATTGAGAACGTGGTACCTTACCCAAACTCAAAATGTCCCTCGAGGGGACTCTGGTCCTTTAGGGGTTAAACACTATAATTTATCCCAACAACGGTTGGATGTTGTGCAAATTTTCCCAAAAGTTCACGTCATGGTCTGAGTTCAATTTTGTAAGGTTGGATACTAAAATTAGGCATTTTATTTCCATAAAAGTTAGTGCAAAGAAAAAAATCAGAACATATCTTGGTCTTGGAGAAACATGAGCTGGGCACTAAAGGTTAAGAAACTACATGTAGTCCTTGCATACTCCCAACACATTTGGCTCTACGGTACTCGAGGCTTGTAGAGGACCCTAGTGAATGGCAGTGAAATGATACTGAAGGGAAGGCAATTGTGAGTTTTCAGCTGTGGTACCAAACTCTGCAACAATATTGCTCTCTCACAAATCAAACCAAAACTCCCACATGCAATAAGACTTTGCAGTCTAGGGTACTTGCAGCCACAACACTAAAATATTCAACCGAGGATGGTCTCCATGAATCCTCCGTAAAGTCAGTTCTATGCATTGACTTTTTATCTACATATTTAATTCATGTAAAATGTTGTACTTTTACAAACCAAGACTTGAATTGACCTACCTGATACCTCCAAAGTCCACCTCAAGTATGTGAGGTGCAATTAACCCTTATGGTCTATGGAAGACCATGTACATGGTCACTTATTTTACTCTTAGAATTCAAAAAATATTAGGCAAAAAATTTAGAAAGTCATACACCTTGGTTTAAGGAGTCTGCAATTTACATCTTTCATTTGGAGGTCAATTCAATATCTGAATTTATTATGTTCAAATACGGCACCATACATGTAGAATACATGACCATTTTGCAACTTCTCCGACATGTATTAGATGCAATAATGATTCAAATTTGAAATGCCAATTGCCATTGGATCGGGTTCAACATGGATACAATATTCTATAACTTTTGTATATCTCAATTTTACACCTTGAATGTCAAATATACCAAAAAATCATGTTGCAACTCAAATGTGGCTTTTCAGACCTTTAAGGGTTAACAGTCAGAACGGCCCACTAGTGGCACAATATTCTACATGTATGGTGTAAGTCTTGCTAAACTTTAACACTTTTTTACATTCTACAAACTCATTAAATAAACGCGTGTATATGCAGCTAAACCCTTAAATTTCCAAGAATCCCCTTTGGGACTCTCGAAGGTTTAGAGAGGCTCATGTAGTGTCACTTTTTAGAATTTTTCTTTCAATTTTTTTTATAGAAGATAGACATTACTAAAAGGTAATTTTTATAGATACAAATTTCTCCTAAAACCGACACTTAACGAAAAAATTATGCCATCCTAAGAGAAAACCTCAATAGAGCGAGCACGTTGGCAACTCGGAAACTTTTACTAGGACACTTTCTTAACCCCTAAATTACCAAGAGTTCCCTCGTGGGACTCTTGAAGGTTTGGGCAAATTCCTACTGTGTCAATTAATGACATTCTTTTTTGAAATTTTTATAGGAGATGGACATTACTAAAAGCTTTGTGTGAGTCGAGGATTTTTTTCCTAAGTCGGACATTTAATGAAAAAATAATAGGGTTTTGAAGTTCAAATGGGGAGAGCAGCCATGTCAGGCAACTCCAAAAACTTTTGCTAGGACACTCTATTGAATGTGTAAATTTAAATACTAACAAATGATACGATTTCCTTTCATATTGTCAAAAAAAATATCTTGTCTTTAGTAAAAAATAGCATATTAATCCAAGCCAAACATTTTCACACATTGTCACACATTGTTGGGCAAGGCACTAAAAAAACTTCTTCCTTTCTACATAAAACTTTGCTCCATTGCATTATGTGGTGTACACCTTCTTATTGACCATTTGGATTCTTGTTCTTAAACATGTTAATTTCACAAAAAAAGTATAACATGAATTGACAATTTTTGAACCTCGACTCTTTGCACATTTTTTTGGAATATGCTATACCCTTTCTTAACCTCTAAAAATTGGTGTACAAGAAGTTAATATCATAATCAACATGATGATATAGAATTTAGACTTCGGGTAATGCAAAACTTTGACACAAAGTGAAGTCAAAGAGTGTTGATCCACAAAACGCAGGGAAGAAAATGAACCCTTTTCTCTACTTCAAACAATATAATCTTTCAATTCGTGCGGTCTATGTTTATGAAATCTTGTGAGTGTGTTACTTAATAAGTCTTATTTGATATTCTACGGTTTTTGTATGAAATTGTCAAAGTAGTTTAGGGGTCAAATGTGAGATTTTGAACACTAGCAAGTAATATTATTTCCTTTCATACTGTGGGGGAAAAATTATTGTCTTTAGTGGAAAATATTATATCAACCCAAGTCAAACCTTTTCACACATTGTCAGGCAAGGCACTCAAAAAACTTCTTCTTTTCCACATAAAACTCAAAGATTTTCACATCTTTTTAACTTTTTATTTTTTCCTCAACATAATGTGGTGTAAACCTTCTTATTGATCATTTGGATCATCATTCCAAAAAAGAAGAAGAATTGTGGTCTCTGAAGGGGGCCGGAGTGAATAGATTGTTTGTTTGTTCCACCACAAAATTCATGTCCACTGGACATAGGTTTAGTAGTATGGAATGACTCCCCCCTCTCGAGGATAGACACTATGTAACCAAAGAACCAGTAACCGCAAGCCAAGGACCAACTAGAGCCACAAGGCTTAGTTCCAAGAAGTGATCTATAAATATTAGATGTGTATTTTGAGGGAAATTAAGGGATATCATGTAATTCTTGGAGAGAAATTGGTTGTTTTTTACTTTTTCGTTTGTGTAGAAGTATGGATATTGCATGTTAGATAGCAATGGTGTTGATTTTTGTGAATGTCTTTTTAATTGGATTAATGGAGATATTGAATGTTTTTTAGGCTTTTCAAAGAGGGGGTAAAAGTAGTAGCTCTAGCTCCAACAACGATGACAATAAGAGGGTCAACTTTCCACCCAAGGGCTGCAATGTCATTAATAAGTGGTTGGTATTTATTAATTTTGTTTTCGATTGCTTCTAGAATTTTTTTGTCAATACAGTATTTAAACTTGATAAATTGGATAATAAGGTTTATATTCATGTGGTCCAGTGGGAGATCTTTATATGGTAGTCCTTTGACGCATAGTATGTCTCGTTTAAATCTGGTATTACACTAACAACTTTGGGTTCCACATGTGCATGGAAGTAGCCATGGAGGGACCGTATTTTCTAGTGGTTTGTTGTTGAAGGTTCCGACGTTCAGAAGTATAACTCGCCGTGATTTATTGGAGGATATAATTAGTTTTTGGATTTTCCATACCACTTTTTTGTGCCTTTTGACGATTAAAAAATGTATATGATGGTTTTGGCATTTGAGGTGTACGTGTAGCCATGTGTCCGGGTATGTGGAGGTGCATATTGGGCATGTTATGGATGGAAACTTTTCTATTCCAAAGAAGAGTTGTTTGTGGGCATTTCCCATATATTGTCTAGTACAACATTTAAAGAGGCATGTTTTTTGTAAATCTGTAATTGTAAGAGTTTTTCAAAAGTTTGTAGAGAGTTCATTATCAATGTTGTTGTTACCGGTCCTTTGGTCTACGGTAGGTAAATTTTCCAAGATTAAATCAAGGTTGTTAATTAGATCTTGTTTTTTGAGGTATTTATCCAAAATTCTAATGGGGTCTTGGATTGGGGCGTCTTCCATAGAAGACCAACTTCCTCTTTGGAGGTAGTATGGGGTAGTATGGGCGTGTTTATGCGGGTGTTTGGCATTTCTATGGGATTTTCCTACTCCTTTAGCTAGTTTACTGCTTGTTCGTTTCCTTCTATATTGACATGTGCTTTAACTTTATGGAAGTTTGTAGTTTGTGTGCAATTTTGTAGCATTTGAACCATGGATGTTAGTATGGCTAGGTCGGGGTGGTTATTGTTGAGGGTAGGGTGTATTATTTGTGTGTATAATAGATAAAATACGTTTATACAATGTGTAAAGAGAAGTGCGGGTTCATTGGCGTATTGAGGAATGATAATTTGGATGGTTTTATGAACGGCCATCATTTTTTCTCTGAGGATATTTTGAAGTCCATGTACTCTTTTGGATATATTATTTCTTTGGTGAAGTTGTATATGCCATATCCAACTTTTTCACTATGCCAATTTCCCGGGTTGACTTTTGTTGGTTCTTTGAAGGAACCATCTGTGTAGTAGCTATATGCAGGGTTGAATTTTAATGGAATATGGTCTGAGTATGTGGGGAGGAGAGGCGGTGAAGTGAGGTAGTTTTGTGTTGTATGTACATATAATTTAAGTTGAGACCATTTTTTGTTGCGATTCACCGGGGTTTGAGAAGGTGTAGGTGGGGCTATTTTTGTGTATAATTGGCATATGTTGAGGTTATTTGTTTTGGAGGTAACATTTTGAGGAGGTTATCTTTGGTATAGCCTTACTATTTCAATTTCAAATGATTGGATTGTTGATACTATCTTTGTGAGGGTTTGGAATATGTTATGATATTGGTTCCATAGACATTGGAGTCTAGTGACGAGAATAGCGATTAGATGCCTCCCGTTGTCTTTGTATATATGTGTGTGGTTTTCATTAATTTTAATTGTATTGCTTGATGTGGAGATGTCTTTTTTGGGGTTGCATTTGGTTGTGTAGATGTTGAGGAGGGGAATGATTATGGATGGCGTAACGGATCTTGAGTCACGAAATTGTTCTTGAGAATGGTGTGCTTGAATAATTTCTTAGTAGAATTTTTTTGGATGTTTTGGCAATATTGTGTTGATTGCGTGGAGTTATGCGTGGACGTATTTTGGTCATGCCATGGGAAGAGGTCCCGTTGGAGTTCCATTGAGGTTCTGTTGTAAGTATTGTTATTGTATTGCCATTGGCATAAATATATAGTATCATTCTTTATAATTTTGTTTGAGTCAATATTTTTTCTATGTTTATGGTCAATAATGAGATTTATGGGATATGTGGATGGGTTTGTAAGGATGTGTATTGGAAGGGGGGAAGGAGGAATGGATGTGGTGGGTTGGGGGGTGAATTTGCAGGGGGTTGTTTTTCAGTTGGATGTTGTTGTTTGTCGTGATATATGCGTCTTTGAGTGTGTAGAGATTTGGATGTGTAGGGCATGGTGATGCGTATATATTAGAGCATGGGGGCTAGCAGAACAATTGTTGAGCAATATCAAGAGCTTTTTTACTATTTTGGATGGAGCAGCATGAAATATTTTGAATTCACAATGTGGTTAATAATGTGCGTTTTATTTAAAAATGTAATTTGTTCTAAGTCGGTGATATTTACTTAAAGAAGTTTTGTAAGAGTTTTTTGGAGAGGTGATGGTTAATTTTTGTGTTATATTGGGTTTTAGGGTGCCACATTTGTCCCAAAGGTCAAGGTTCTAAGAGAAAGTCTCTGAGTGTGTTTTTCAGGAAAACTTTTGCTTCATTTTTTAGTAGAAAAAATGTTTGGGTGATAAGTGATCTCACGCAATCAGCTTTGTTTACTCTAGGAATGTTTTAGTACCACCGTACTTGGCAAAGATAGAGTGAGTGATTCCTTTGTAAATCTTACCGAGTCTACCTTTGTTGTTGAGTGCATTTTGAAGTTGTTCCCCTACACATCGGGGGTAAGCATTTTTAAGGGAAAAAGCTTCTAATAAAAATATATTTTGTGGGAGTTGGGTTATGGAATTTGACATACATTTGGGGAGACCACAAATGGATTTTTGTATGGTTGTGATTTTTTTGTCTAGTTTTTTTTACAGCTAGCATAGAATATGAAACTTAGTAGAAAGTGTATGCAACTCTGGGTCTAAGTACTATGTCTACCATTTTTGTTTTTTGTTTCATAGTGGCCGGCCATGTAATTACTTCTTTGCATTGTTTGGTAAGTTTTGTGGGTGTGGTGTTAATTTTTATCTTCCATTTTAGTGAGGGGACTAGATTTGTGCCGAGATACACATACGATTGATTTTGATGTAGTACAGGGATGGGTTGGTTACGATATTTTATGTTGGCGGCTTGCATAAATGCTTTGAATGTAGTGGGGTTCATTTTGGATTTGTTTGGGCATCTCGTGGGAGCACATTTTTGAGTGCCGACGTCCATGCTAGACTAGTCACAAAATTTGTCAATTTTATTAAGTTGTATTAGTAGAGATTGAAGTTTACCAGCTATATCGGCAAGGTCATTAGCGTAAGCGACCAAGTTTATGGTGACTTGTGATGTTCCAAAGGTATAGCCATTATTTTTCCTTTGCATCCATCTTAGTCGTAGTTATAAGAAAATAATGAACAAATATGGGCTTAAGGTATCACCTTGTATTGTTCCTCGTTGTATGGAAATGGGACGGGGTGTCCCGAAATGTTCTCCATTGAATGAGGTAGAGGAGCGTGAGTATATGTTGCCAACTAGTGCGACTGCACGTGTGAGGTATCCAAGGTCATACATAATTGCTAGTAGTCTTGCGTGGTTGATAGAGCCAAATGCATTTTTGAAGTCAATATATAGAATATATCCTCGTTTGTAAATTGTCCATCTTTTAGTGCGGCTAATATGGTTTGGAGTTGTCTAGCGGTACTTCTTTCTGCACAAAAGCCTTCTTGGCTGTTGTGTAAGATTTGGTGTTTTTCTCCATATGAGGGTAATATGGATGTGAATGTGCTTGTGAAGAGTTTATAGATAGTATTGGCTAAGGCGATTGGTCTATGGTTGGGAAGCATTGAGTGGTCACCTTTTTTGTATAGTAATACTGTAGAACTAGTTTTCCACAAGGCGGGGATAAATTTTTATTTGTAGCAGAGGGAGAAGAATAGGAAGAGAAGTTCGTCAAATCTTGGGGGCATTAATTTTAATATGGACTTTGGAATGCGGTCTGGCCCTTAGGCTATGTTATTTCCTAGATTTTTTAGGCACATATTATATGTGGCTTGGTTAAAGTAGGTGTGTAGAGGGGTTTGTTGTTCACCATGTATAGTCTACAGTGAAGCCATCAAGGTCATGCCATGGGTATTGTCTAACGGCACTTGTACATGTAGGTAGGTGATCATGTAAATAGTTGCGTGTGGGTATGGTAGGTCTATTATCTTTTGTTTGTTGGTTATATTCCTCATTTGCAATGTCTTCAGGGCTAGTTAAGATATTTTTATATTGATTGGTGGTACAGTCTAGTGGTGGACATTCATTGTTATTGAAGACTCTTTGGTTTATTTTCTTTGGACTTGTTTTATATAGTTGCAAGTATTTTGAGATGGTTTTTCTGATATTTTCTTTGGTATATTTGGTAGTTATTTTTCTAGCTTGTTTGTTGGCCTCTTTTGCAATTAATGCAATATCATGTAACTATTCATATGGTGATATGTGAGGAAGAGGTGGTGGGGGCAGGATTTGGATATGTTGCAGGGAGTGTATTTCTTGGCAAATGGGGTGGATAAACCATTGTGAGTTATTTTAACAACTCAAATTGTTTTTTGTATGGTATGGTAGGTGGTTTAAGTATTTTTTCTACTTTTTTGAAAGTTTTGTGGTAGGTAGCCTCTTTGTTTGAATGTACTAGCTATTAGTTGAGGTATGGGTGGGACTTTACAAGTTTTCTCTAGGATGTAAAAAATATTGTTTATTATTGTGTCTAGGGAGTTATAAGCTTTAAGCCAATGAGTTTGGGGAAGTTGGTCATTGTTTTTTAGATAATTAGCAAGAGAGTCAATTTGAAAAACATTGTTTTGAATTCCTGTGCACTGATTTTTAGGATGGAATTAAGTATTCTAATGCATTTGTTGTTTGGTGTTGTGGTTGCTCTGCCAATAAGTGTGTTTTGTGGGACATTTGATTGGATTGGTGAGTGGTATGAGTTTAGAATGATATTTATTTTTGTTGTGCACATGTATTGTGCGTGATTGGAATTTAGTATGTAAAACCATCTATTAAACTTACGTCTTTGTAGTCATCACCACCTTGTCTAGAGTGTCTTGTCTCTCTAGGAATATATGTAAATTTAGGTTATTGGTGAAGTTACGCCATTTTTGGCCTATAGGTTGTGGTGGAGAGTATTGGTTTCCGTGTTGTTTGCCGGTTTGTGCGACATCTCTGTTAAAATCCCCACATAGTAAATATGTGTGGTTTAGATGGTTATTAATTTGAGTGGAAATGGTATTTTTGATGTCTGTGATGAATCTAATGTCTTTGGGGTGGGATGGCATGTAATTATAAAATATTATCCGTGGTTAAAGGGACTAGTTGTTAATTTTTAGAATTTGCAGGTATGGAGATATGTCCATTGGTGTGGGAATTTTGACAATGTTGCCGGGGAATGCATAGGATTCTTGTATTAGTGTGAGAAGGCCACAACGGCCCAGTGTGTATGGATGGCGTTGTTGGATACGACGTATGAATGCATGAGTATCATTAAAGATAAGTTTATAGTTATGAAAAATTCTTTGTATGTATTTAGTTGAGTTTGTCACTATGAGTTTGGTTTCTTGGCTCGCGATTATGGCAGGGGGAGTGTTTGTGCATGTAATGAGGTTCTTGATGCATGGAAGAGTAGTGTTGAGGGATAGGGCATTCCATGTTAGAATGCATGTCATTGTTTAATGTGTTTGTATTTTGATTTAAAGGGAGAATGCGTGGGGGTGGTGGGGGCGAATGTGTGTATTCTGATATAGGTTCAAAGCATCGCAACAATTATTTGATCAATATATTGAGAAGGAAAGGGAAGTGTTGTTGTATTGTATTTTGTGTTGGAGGTGGGTTTTGATAATGGATGAAGTTGTATAGTTTTTTGTGTATTGAATCTTTATGATATATAATGTCTTGATTTTCTTCAATGAATTTTGTATATGGATGATTTGTGTTAATGTGCTATTTCGGTGGGTTACATAGGGCGGCCGGTTTATTTAGAAGAGTGTTAGTCCATTGTGTTACATTAGGGTATAGTGGTGGTGATAGAAGATGGTTACATATTTCTAGAGAGGAGTGAGTAGTGACTATTAAGGTACATAATATATGCGATGGAGGTTGCTTGTTGTTTTGTTGGATGAAGTGGGCAATATATGGGAATGCGGCGTTATGTGTGTTGTCTAGTGCATGGTTCTGATTGGGGTTTTCTCTTTGTTATGGTTTACATCCTTACGGCTACTTGTTACATAGTGTCTACACTCGAAAGGGGGAAGTAGCTCCATACTACTAATTCCTTGCCTGGTGGGCACGGTCTTAGTGGTGGAACAAACAGACACTTTATTCACGCCGGTCCTCTTCGGGAACCGGCGTTCTTCTTCTGTAGTGCATGTGTACTATTTCGAAGAGGTGCAAATGTGTTAGAGATGTGTTGGTATTTGGGGTGGAGTTTTATCGTACTTGATATAAAGTACATTTTTGCTCTTTTTTTATGTGTTGTTGGGTGTGTTTTTATTAAGTTTGGCATGGGGCCGGGGTTTGTTTCAATGACCACCGAGTAGAAGTAGAAGTTTTCTATGGATAGTTTTAGTTGAGAATAATATATGGTTTAATTTATTTTTATGTTTATTATACTTGTGTATAGTTTGGTGTTTCTGTGTGTTAGTTGTAGTATTTAAGGAGGCGTGTATTGTATCTTTTGACATGTTAGGCACCACGGCCTTGGTGTAGTGGTTTGGGTAATGACACACCGGTGAGGTGGTTGTAAGTTCAAGTGCTATTGCCGGCGTAGTGCCTACCACCATAGTTCATCCAATTATGGTGGGGGTTCCAAGGCCTTGTTATATGGGGACCCACAAAGCCCTTAAGGGAGATGACATGTTGGTTGTCTCTAAAGCAATTAGTGTAGAAAAGTACTTGCCCTCGAGAAGGAGGAGTAATTCTATTACACTAGCCTATGTCCCGTGGCCATATGCTTAGTAAAGAGAATGAACAAACACTATATTCACGTCGGTCTCCTTCGGAGACCGAAATTCTTCTTTTTTTGACATGTTTATATATATATTTGGATCTCGGGATATGTTATTGTTATTTGGACATTTATTTTGTTTGAGGTTGTAATATTTTTGGTTATATTGTTTACAATTCAAATTAAGATTTCTATAATTGCATTTTTTCCTAGTTTAATGTTTGTATATGTTTTGGGATTGTTTTGTTGTTGCTGTTGATTTTTACTTTTATTTTGATTTTTGTTTGCTTAATAGTATATAAGTATAACATAAATTTTGTTTTATATGTCTAGTTAACACGAGGAGTGATGAGAGGTGCTTGAGCTCCAACAATTGTGGTTAGGAAGCTAGGGAGTTAGTCGCAAAATCGAGCCGTAAGAGTAGTTGTGGCTGGGCACACCTGCTACTCTCACTTATAGTTGTATCATGCGTCTGTAGTAGAGGATGATGCGTGCTATGTGTTGGGCATACTAGGTTTCCTTGAGAGCAATAGATACATTGAAACCTACACTTGTGATTTGGATTTCGTAACCTAGTCAAGGGCATCTGAGCGTGGGACCCTAAGTGTTGGTGACTAGAAATGAAAGCCTCCTTGCAAGACAAAAGTTTCAATAGATCTATCAAGGTAGTATGCAGCACCCCTCTTGATACCCTTCACTCCTCTCCACACACACTCTAGATTCAGATGAAACACCACCAGTTGTCCATGATACACCCACACATCATATTCACACTTCTAAAATGGTTATTTAGATCTGCTTCTAATAGCTTCACACACACTAGTGGCCACCTAGCCCACACACACAACACTAACATACACATGACACTATGATCTACACACACACAAAGTACCAACAATCTACCTACAACTGCGGGCTTTTTTATCGCAATACCGTCTATGCTGCTACAAGACTACTGAAGCCCCAACTACAATCATACTCAGGCCAATCCGACAGCACCAGCATACCATGCCAAATATACCAAGATGTACCATATTCCTCCAGACCCAGCATTACGAGCCACCTACAACAACGAATGCAACACCGACAGGAACCGTTCTTCCACGTCTACACAAGCTTCACTGACTTCACTGACTTCTTTGCACGACACAATCCCATAGGCTGAGCGGCGAGGACATTGCACGATCTTCTTCATCTGTCCAACCTTGGGTCAGTCCGTCACGCCAATCCAACACCATGCAGCTCCACAACCAGCTTGTAACACAAGACAACGCTTCTCGCTATGAGAACGCCGACTTCAGTGTTGAATGGCTCCAAAAGTTGACCGACATATGAAGCAGCGACAACCGTAGCATCTGGAACGCACATGAGGCCACAACAACTTCTCACAATTTGGATTACAGACGGAGGCTCCACCTAGCAACGGGCGTCAACAAATACATACTCCGCAATGCGCGTCAATGAAATGTCTGGATCATGCAATACATACAATGGGCATGCCCAGCCTTCAAGTGCCTTGCGCTTTTGGCACACTCAAACTCCGTTGCAAAGAGCACCACCAAAGACAGCCGTGCTTGAACAAATCGCACACGCCGAGATTCGCGGCATGACTTCTGCCACAAAACAGCTCGCTGAAGACGTATTCAAGCAGGCAGCGAAGTCTGCGATGCCTGCAGCGCTCACACATGCAGCCAAGTCCGCGACACCCGTAGGGCTCTAGATTCATGGCAACGACGTCTGCAGTCAAGCCCAAGTTGAGGTAAGTCTTCTAACCTATTTCTTACAACCTACATTTTTTTTACTAATATCCTCTGTTTCTAGGCAGAAAACGCGCGAAGTCCTCCCCATGCCTAGCAATTACAGCAAACAGTCCAAAACTAGCCATGATTCAGGCCTTCTTCTCCGCCACAATCGGCTATCCACACACGATAGTGAACTCTTGTACGCCATCGCAGATTCTTTCAACCAGGTATATTCCTATTACATATCTATCTATTTCTTGCCAATAACATGCCATTATTCTAGGTTGCATTCCAGCCAAAAAAAGACAGCTTGAGGCAAGAGATGTATACCCAAAAAACTGCATGCTCCGCCACTGCGCCATCCACACCAACCAATAGAAGAAAAAAACACTAGCGGCGTCCCGCCTTGCCTCTAGCCAACGCCCGCCGCTCCTACTGAAAAGACAGCCTACCAGGTTGGTCAAGCGTGACAGCTACCCTCTCAAAAGGTGGATTATCCACACCGAAGATAAGATCGAAGGTCTCTGCACCAGTGGACACCACTCGAACAACATCAAGAGGCGTCGTTAGCTCTACGTCTTGAATACCACCAACTTGAGCGAATCAGCACCATGGCATCTTCGACCTCCCCTCTCGCCCCCACAACCATGGCGTTTACCTCAATGTGTCTGTTCACCCCTAGATATCCTAGCAGTATTGCTCCTCTATAAAACTCTAGACCAGTTTCAATTAGAAATCCTTCTTACCTTGTTTCCTTGCGCACTCTATGTTGTAGCTCCCCATAGCCGACACCAAGACTTTTGTCTGCGTTCCTGCCATAGCCACAACCTTCATGATAGATCGTGTGATACAACCCACCGATATCGCCTCTTTAGTACCCTAACTCCAGATCCATGTACAAGCAATATTGTGAGTAGAATAGGAACCCATAAACACGAGAGACATACGAAGACGATGCAGAGTAAAAAAAGTAGCAACCGAAACCTCGAAGACAATCTAGTGAGTCGCGTAGGAGACCACCAGAGATCGCAACGCGAGACGTGTACGCGGCATGAGCAGCACAACTTTGGGAGCCGAGCCGGAGCCCGACAGAGCACGAGACCCACGACGAGCGCGCGATGTAAGCCGAGTAACATTGCAAGTTGCATGGGAGTCTGCCAACGCGGAAGACGTCTGCCGAGCACAAAAAAGAAGAAAGACAGAAGACAAAGAAACGAAGCTTGCATCGTGAGTTGCACAAGACATCGACAACGTGCAAGCAGGGAGCACAACATGAGGAGGGAGACGAATAGAAGACGTAGCCGCGACGCAAGTGCAAGCAACTCGGCACGGCCTAAGTCTACAAAACCCGTCTTCAGACGCCCCCAAAATCTCAACGCCCCCGACACCAAGCGCCGAAACATCACAGCCCCCAACACCAGGCGCCCCTATAATCGTGCTTTTGAACAACCTATCCAAGACCGTCCCACCAGCAACGTGCTCGCGGAAATAATATTTGAAGCGACAACACCAGAGTGCAGAGTTTGCGAGAGAGTTTGCAATACACGTGAAAAAGCCATTCGCACAGTTCCCAAAGCTTGGAGTCATCCTGGCCATTAGCACTTCACCTCAACCTCTATTCGAGGTTATCTTTCTACAAAAAATCTCCTTTGTTGCTTTATCAAATTCTGATGCCACTGGATTTATTTTGGAAATCCAAGTATGCACCTCTCCAATTTATATATAATGACAATAACTTTCTCCCCAGGAGGTGACCATTATTATGGCATCTCCCACAAGAGTGTATGGTATTGTATTAGATGTCATATTAGGGGTCTTCGTTTATTTTTCCATTTTCAATATTTGATATGTATGTGTTTATAAATCTCTTTAAAAATCATTAGATGTTTTCTCTTGACCATCTTCAACCCAGGAGGCCCTCAAAGTAAGTTGTGGGAAGGAAAAGATGGCAAGATTAAAGGAAAAAAAACGAAATTCATCTCTATAAAAAATCATTATAACATTGTTTTTATTGTTTGTTGCAGAATGTCTCATAATCATGCTGCCTCAACCTCTAGGGTACTAGAATTAATGAAAGTAGTAGAAAATAGTGTTTATGATACCTTGTTCATCCAAAAGAGGTCTAATATCGATGTCACCTCTTACCCAAGCCAAAAGAAGGTCAGGGCAATTAGTTTGCACCGACCTCTATATTGGTTGGGATTTAACACACTATACACCATAGCTATAAAAGAGAATAGTCCAAAAGAACGAACTCACACCATAAACAAATTTATGGGGATGGGCTTGAATGAGAAAGAGGCTCTCTCAAGAGGAATGGCCCTCTAAGAGAATGGATGGGAAAGACGGTCACCATTTCAATCTAACTCAGCTTCCAAGTGAAGTTGAGGCTGATAAAAATGGATTTGCCGTTGACTATTATATCGCAATCTTTTTTCAACTCGAAGATTTTGAAGTATGGACAAAATATGTTGTTCAAGAGATGGTAAAAGAACGGTTAAATGACATGGGAATTCAACTCGGAGAAATTTTGGGGGAACCCTAAGCCATCATGTGTTCTCACAAAACCAACCGTTGGAGTGGCACTATTAAAATTCATCTCAAACACCCTGAGATTGATGGAATCGGTCTCCTCCCTGGCACTAGGCCATTTATCTTAACTCTTGGAGAAGAAAATTCCAAACCGAGGAAAGGTTTCTAAAAGTTATGACTCTTTAGCACTCGCAAACCTTCTGTGAGTCAAAATATCCGGACCTAACCTTGTCAATTAACAATGGTATAAAATCCACGAAGAAATTGTCAGAGAAGGTTTTGCAACGGATTTTGACTATGAGGTCACTTATGTAGAAAAAAGAGTTGACTTAGAGTTTACATGGATTAAAACACCATCACCCAAACAAGCTCAAAAACTCAAAGACCATAAGGTGGCTCTTAATCATGAGATTTTTACACCGTACTTTGCAATGAAGGGAAAAATGAGTGACGAAGACAATGCTAAAAAGAACGCACTACTTCTGATAGCAATAAATCTCAACAAAATAAAGAATGTTGATGAATTAGAAAAGAGTCTTGAGGCATACTTTGGTAAAGCAAACGTGAAGGATGTCTTTTTCAAAATGGAGCATGACAAACACGTTGGCATTTGCAACATATATTGTCTCAACCCCGCGGTTTACAAAAAACATGTTAATACGAGCGGCAAGATTTTGAGAAAATATGTGGAATTATTCCCCACCCAAAAAGTCTGAATGGCATAAGCGCACCACTCACCGAACTCGTCACTAAATGGGGTTTCACCGATGCAAACTCCGCAATAGCTAACGCGGTGATTGCATTGGAAAATGCTCTCAAAAGTGGATTCTCAAGAGAAGAGCTACGACAGATAGTTTAGAGTGAAGTAAAGCGCGGCACCGATCACACCATTATCGAAGTTCGACGGGAGATGGCCACTATGAAACAAGAAATTGTGACGGAAGCCGGCCAGTATGCAGACAACGTCCAAACATTATGAGCACGAACACTCTGAGGTGAGATGAGCACACTTCGAATGACTATCATCCAAACTATTGAGGCTCATGAAGCGGAGGCGTTCAAACGGGAGGTTGAGGCATTAGGAGAAGTAAAGACATCTCATAGGAGTTTGTCCATCTTGGAAAAACAAATGGATATGACAAACTAGTTTGTTCCCCCATCGCGGTGGTATATTATGTACTATATTTTTATATTTATAATAAAATATCCAAAATGCCATATATAAAATTCCAAAAACCAATCAAATATTACTACAATATTATCATATATTTATACATCCTACCAAACCACCAAAACAAAAAACTATTACTTCCCACAAAAAAAAAACAACCAGAAGTATATCTTTATGATACCTCCAGAACCAACTACAAAGCAAGTATCGGACACAAGTTGAATAACACATCAAAATACACACCACACAACAACAACAATAATAATAAAGATACCAACAACAATACGTACACTTCCACTAACAAACGCATTACACCTAGTACAACAATATCTCCTTACACATTTGATGCATCATACCTCTTTCACCGTTGTGGAGATATTGAACATCACCCTGGTCCAATGCCTAACCTTATCAAAATCCATCCATCATCACATCGAAGACGTGCTAAAATATATTTTATTCCTAGTGCAATTAAATTACACTCTGAATATCAACATTTAGCACAATCCTTTGCACTCTTCTTTAATCCAAACCATAATCAACATATAGAACATATTGGTCAATTTCCATATTTAAATCAATATATAAATATTTTAAATGATTACATAATTCCTTATATTTTATTTGCTATAATTAATAATGTTCACCCCTCAATAATAACCTGCAATCACATCCTTTCAAATCCAGATAACCTAAGACCAACCTTACAATGGACTCAAACACTTCTACAAAAATTAACTTCCCTCACAATGGACTCAAACACTTCTACAAAAATTAACTTCCCTCACAATAAACCCGAACAACATATCAACATACCACATTCGTATACAAACTTCCAAAATAACTTCAACCACATTCTTACAAAGCAAGCCTCAATCCATAAAGACCTCAATCTCTTCTTATGTACTGAAATACCAACTCCCACACTCGAAAATCTTAAAACTAAATTCCCTTATCTACCCAAACAATTACTAAATGAAACATGTCGCATTTTCCAACCTATACCTGAGTACTCACAACCCCTTCCTCTCCCTTCTCTCATCGCACCACCCTTAGAATTCATACTCACTAATAGTCCACAAACCCATATTATCACCTGGAACACCTCCCACCTCCAAACCTCACTTCCTAACATTCACAACATGCTTCTCAATACTACAGACATTCCTGCAGTCATAAACATTCAAGGAACAAAACTAACTGCAGCAAAATCAACCACATATATACAAAAATTATTCCCAAACTACAAACTCATCTTTAACAACACACATACACGTTGCATCCAACAAAGAATCTCCTATACTCCTGCTAGAGGAGGCCTTATTACCATGATACATAACAAATATGCATTCCCTGGTAACATCTCAAAAATTCCAACGCTAGCCTCCATTTCACCATATCTCCAAATAATCCGAATAGCAAACCAACTATTACAACCTTGGTTAATCCTAAACATCTACATGCCTGCACATCCCAAAGACCTTAGACTCATTAATTAACTCAAAAACACTATTTCTACCACTCTTAACAATCATCAAAATCATGTACATCTTTTATGTGGCGACTTTAATAGAGATATTGCCCTAATTGGCTGAATAACTGATAATACATACATCCATCCAACAATTGACAATATACATTGGAAGTTATTCACCACAAACAATAATCTAACCTACATTACTACAAATACATCTTACTCAAGACAAGGTCTCCACTACTCTTCCACTAGCCTAATTGACGGATTCTACATGAATTTCACTAACTACCCAAACATCACATCAACCACTAATACCACTCTCAATCTAAATTCAGACCATTATCCAATTCACTTATATTTACCACCAAACACACTAATATCTAGATTACCCCCTCCGATAAAACCAAGAACCAAAAGAATTCTTAATCCTATCCCTCCACATAACATTTCACTATTAAGAACTCAATTCATGGAAGCAAATTCACATACCATAGATAATCTAATTAATATCCTAGATACCAACCCTCACCTAACACAGACACAATGGCACACAAGCTGTCTAACCTTTGATACACTTATCTCTAACCTATCCAATACCATAGAAAAAACATGCTCTGAAACCCCTCTCCAACAACTCACCACACGCACTGCTCAAAAAGGAGGTTTTCTCCCTAGAAAACTATCTAAACAATGAAAAAACACCTATCTACATATCACTTTATACGGAAAATAATCTATATAGTTAATAACACCGACAACTGGAGAATTCACCCTATCATGAACACAATCCAAACCACCCCTATGTTCAAATATCACCACCCCCGGCCAACTCTATACCACATGAAGATTGGCTCCAAAATATTGCACTCATTGGAAAAAATGCTAATCACCTTGCTAGGAAAATCACCACCAAATATTCCAGAGACTCTATTAAAAAAACGATCTCTAAATACAGAAAAATTTATGAAGAAAGCCCAAAGAAAATTATCAAAAGAGTATTCAAAGACAACACCTCATGCCCCTTAAATTGTTTTATAGATCGACACAACAATCTACTTACAAACCCTGAAGATATTGCACACGAAATTTATTTACAACAATCTATAAATAATTACCCCACTATTCCTAGTTGCCCTTATCAACTCCAACATCCATCCACTTGTACATGTGGACTATGACAATATCCTTGGCACGACTTAGATGGCTTCACACTTGAAAAACGTGGAGAACAACACATTCCTCTCTATGAATACTTTATCCAAGAACTCTTTGATCCATGCTTAAAAAATCTTGGTACTAATAAAGCTCCCGGTCCAGATAAAATTCCTAATGCTATTCTTAAAAATCTTCCCTTGCGCTTTCAAATCTTATTATTTACATTTTTCAAACAATGCTACAAACAAAAACAAATCCTACCTTCTTGGAAAACTAGCCTAACAATTTTACCATATAGAAAAGGAAACCCATCCTATCTATCCAATCACAGACCAATTGCACTTGCAAATACAATATATAAACTATTTACTAGCACACTAACATCCATGTTATCCAACTACGGTGAAAAACACCACATTCTTCACGACAACCAAGAGGGCTTTAGAGCAGAAAGAGGAACAACCAGACAACTTCAAACTCTCTTTGCTGCCTTGGAAGATGCCAAATTTTCAAATCAAGACATTTATATACATTATTATAGATTTAAAAAATGCTTTTGGATCCATTGATCACGCCATATTACTTGTTGTCATGCAAGACTTAAGATACCCTTCAGATGCTATTGCTCTCATCGGTAATATATACTCTAAATCCAATACCACATTTATAGGAGAACATTCTGGACAAACTTGCCCAATCCCCATCTAAAGGAGACACGCTACGCGCGTATCTCTTCATCATCTTCCTTAAACCCTTACTCCGATGGCTGCAACGTGGTAATAATGATTATACTTTTCAAACATCCAAAACTACTATGAATTGTGCTGCATATGTAGACGATTTAGCCGCTCTAACTATCCACTTACATTCCATACAAACCCAACTTGACAAACTTGACAGATACTGTCAATGAACCGGAATGGACATTGGCGTCTCTAAATGTGCACTAACAGGTAGCCCTAACAAATCGAAAATGAACCCTACCAAATTCAAAGCCCATCTTCAAGCAGCAAATATTAACTTCCGAGGACAACCTATACCTACTTTACACCAAAACAAATCATACCCCTATCTCAAAATTCAACTTGTAGCTTCTTTAAAATGGAAAATACAAATACACGCCATGACCACTAAATTGATAAAAGAATGCAATGATCTTATAATATGCCCTTGTACAATGAAACAAAAAATCCTTATGGCATATACAGTAATAAGAGTAGGCATAGCATATAGCTTTTACTCCGTACCATATTCCATGCTTGCTATTTAAAAATTAGATAAAAAATTATTGAGTTACATAAAAACATTTGTAGTCTCTCCAAATGCATGTCAAACATAATAACACGACTCCCAATAAACCTTTATGGCATGAATGCCTTTTCACTCAAAAATGCATACTTTAGATGTATAGGAGACCAATTACTTAAAGCCCTTAATGACAAAAAAAAAATCGGAATCATCTACAATGGTCTCCTAAAATTCATCCTCACTAAATATAGAGGATCTCAATTCCTACCTCGTCTTAAAAAATCAGATTGCATACGTTCCCCCATCACCCGTACTTTATTTTTAATAAAAAATCATCGTGGCCCTCATCTTCCTAGTACTCTTGAATAGTTTCTACTCAAACCATCGCCACTAGAACAAATTTGGACCACCGCAGCAACACAACTGTCCAACCTACTTAACACATTATCAAATAAACTATTACAAAAACTTCATATATATAATACTACAACACTTCAGCATATTACTCTCCCTAATGGTACCCATTTAATGAATCCCGATGATTTCAAAACATTCTATACCCCTCCTAAAAAATTAATTAAATCAGCGCTTCTTATTGCTACACAATTATTCTGTCACCCCACATGTACCGAACAATGTCTCACATGTAACATACACTGCCCACCGCGAACACTAAAATCCACATACATTATCCCACAAAATAATACCAACACTCAAAACCCAATACCTCATGACCCCTCAATGACACACAATACAATTAACTTCACACGTCCTCCCTCACACATACTCAAAAAGCCCACAATCTATCCCATTTGTAATATAGTAAACCATCGCACTCGGAACTATACCGACGTAAATAATATCATAAAAAATGACACAGTCTTTCTATGTCAATGGATAATACGTGACACACACTATATGAAATGGCAACCACAACGTCAACTTTTCCCATGGAATAACACTACCATTACCAACCACAACATCTCCTTCCTTGTTAACTATTTTCAATAACAACAATTCAACCTTTATGCCAACATAGTAGCGGCCCACCACCCTCAAATCCAAACTAGTGATACCCATTATGTCCACCCACCTACGAACATTTCACTCCTCTCAATTTCTACCACATAATGTAACCCTGATTCTGACATCAATATTCCTACACCTACTATAATAGTCCAAAATGACAAAGCCCACCTCTATGAACATAATGGACACCACCTCACTACTATTAGCACTACAAGATTAGAATGGTTATGGAAACAATATCACCTTTCCAACCAAAATGCTCCTAACATCACTCTACTTATCTAATCTTTTGAAACCGAAATAATATGGTTATACCAACGGTATAAATCCCAAATTTCCACTCAATCTCCCATTAAATTGGTACAATATAGTCTACCAACCGAAATCCTTCACTCCCTCACATCTTTATTTGACATAACTCACTCCTACTTTTCATCACCACTCACATGTTCCACAACACTACAAAAAAAAATTCTCACCTTTTCACAGAGACAAATTTTTTGGCTCACTCGGGAAAGCATTTGACTCCAAATGGCAGGGTATAGGACTTGCACATCCCCACACAAATACAGATATTAAACAAGCCATATACTGGGCCCGATTAGCTGCACAACAACACCTCAATAGTATAACCTTCATAATTGCGCCAGACATAAATTGATACACAAATCCCACACCATTTACAAGACCATTTCCTGATACACATATTATTACACTCTTTGACGCCAATACCATTATATACACCAAACCCACCCTTAATCGATCATCTTCTAAACAACACAATGAACCCTCTAACCTACAACTCCTATGTATACATCACCAAAACAATATCATAGGCAATGTAGAACAACTAAGTACAATTCATACCATAGCACAAACCCCTAGGCATTGACTACATCTACACTAACCCCGCACCATCAGCCCCAACACACCTCAAAGTCAATCGTAGCAAACACTGGTCCACCGTTCCATACCCTACCTCCCACTATAGTAATACCCATTCTCCACCTCTTCTTCCACACTACAACACACGTCCTCCTCTAAAATTCAACCCTGAACATTGTTACTATAGAGATGGCTCCTTCACGAAGCCTTTAGAAATTTGTCCTGAAACCTGGAAAAGTGAAATCGCTGGATATGGCATTTACAACCGCTTAAAAGAACTAAATATCTCCAATTGATTACTTGGCTTACAAAATATTCTACAAGCTGAAATAATGGCTATTTATAAAACTTTGAAAATTATTCTCAAACATTTCCCAAATGAACCAGCATATATCATCACAGATTGTCTAAATATCCTTTATCTAATTAATACTCATATTACACACCCCACATCGCATAATAATCACACAGACCGCACTCTCCTAACTTCAATAACTTACCTCCTACTTAAAAGAACACATCCCACTGCACTACTCAAAGTTAAAGCCCACTCCCAAATATCAGGAAATGAACAGGCAGATAAATTAGCCAAAAAAGGCACCAATAAACCTTACACACATGCCTCCAAACCACACGAATACGCCCATCCTACCCCCTACTACTATCACCAAGATCAATGGCCTGACATGACAAATTCACCAGACAAAGGACCAATACGATTTCTAGAAAAACACCTCCTAAAATATGATAGAATACACAACCTAAAGGTCATAGCAACACACTTCCCCAACATAGACAAATGGCTACATAATACCAACATTGATACATTTGTATCAATGTTTGTGGAACAGTCAACAGGCTTGTGGAATAATTCCACCCTCAGTGATACACAAATTACTTGCCTTATCAAATTCCGAGCTGGACAATACATGCGAAACCCTCAAAAACAATTATTCTTTGGATATACTCAATTTCCTACTATAACATGATCGATATGTAATTCAACTAATCCCGACACATGGCACCATGTCTTGTTAAAATGCCAACACCCCCACATACATGCACTAATAACCAAAAGACAAAATAAAGTTGTATGGGAATTACGAAAAAATGTTAATCTCCTTGTAGAGTGATTTTTGAGCACTCTAAGAAAACACCCAAGTGTACCCACACCTCATAGGATTCATTACGGGGATGATCATACGCCTAGTTTTAAGTAATTAGAGCTTAATTGGGTAGTTAAAGCTATCTTTTTGGTTAATTCTTAAGGTTATCTATCTATATTTTAGGAAATTAGGGTTGATAGCATCACTCTTAAGGGATCCACCCACATAGTTTAATCCCAAAGGATCTCTCGTGCCTTAAGAAGGAACATTAGTCCTTTTAAGATTGTGCTTAGGCCACTAACCCTTAAACATATGCCACACTGGGCTAATGGAAGATTCCATTAAGTCTTGTTGCATTGGTTCCTTAATTAGAGCCTTTAGAAATTCAAAGTCTTACCTCATGCAAATCGCTCCACTTTTCACGTCCGTCTACTCGTTCCACGTGATCACGTACTTAAGACAAGGGTTAGTCTCAAAAAATCACACATACAAGTTTAACTTAAGTCTTAAGGAGTTCACCTCTTAAGTCTCCACTTAAGATCACTTTTCCACAATTCACCCTTTAAGACTACGGTGTTCTACACTTACTCATACCACTTAGTCTTTTAACATGTCTGACTTTTACTTAAGACTTTACTCTCGGTCAACTCCACGTTCTTAAGAACATAGCCTCTGGCCTTTAGTTCTTAAGCACTCACTCACTTACTCAGGACTGATTTCTTAATAACCTGCTGAGCCTAGACCAAATCAGCCTTATAGTGTTCTTAAGTTTCTGTCTTAAAACTACTAGGACAGGGAATGCATCTCACTGAATGCAAATGATATCCCATGTTTTCATCCATACACACCTTTAAGTCCAAGCCCTCAAACTTAAGGGTCTACTGGTACTTAAGGTCTCAACCTTCATAAGCTTATGTTATCCAAACTTGGACTTAAAATTCTTAAGTTTCTATGTTCTTTTCTTAAGTCTTCCTTAATGATTTGTACCTTAGTTTCTCTCTTATGATAGATTCTTTTAGATACTCACAATTTAGCCTACCGTAAAGAATCCCTCTTTTTAAGGCTAGACCTAATGCTAATTATTTGTATGCATAATATGATACTCTTTGCCATGCATCAAGGTATGCCACTCTTGATGTTTATTGCATAAATTGCATTAACATGAATAAAAACTCCACTCTTATTCTTATGATACTCAAGTTATGCTCACTCACACTTGAGATCTTACTAAGTACTTACGCACTACACTCCAGTCACTTAATTTCACATTATCTCTATTAATCTTCACACCGATGATTGATGTTCCAACACACACAAGGTCACACACACGACCTAAGTAGTTAGGATATTTCCCTATCTTATTCCATGAAGAATAAATATACAATGCATTCATGCATAGGAATTTTATCCACAATTAATACCTAATGCATGCAATTGCATTTCTACAACACAATGTCAAATTTAGTCAATGAAGATCACATCTTATTGCAATTATACATATGACTCAAGTCACACATAAGACTCTACATATGCAAATTCAATAGTAATTATATATTCATATATATAATTAAATACTCTTACAACATTAAGAGTCATCAACTAGCTTTTTCACCTAAAGCTAGGCTCACTTCAATCTTCTTCCAAGGAATTTATATGGTAATGGCAAAGAATGCTAAAAATTCAAGCTAGTCATTCTACCCAACATCCAAGAGGTACACCTCTTGCCAAGAGATTTTCCCTAGTATTAACCATTAAGATTAATTCCACTAAATCTTCACATCTCTTCATATCTATTCACGAAAAGGTACACCCTACCCAAAGGGTGTGAATTCAACCATTTTCCCATTATTTCCTAATTCTTGGATATGAATAGGTATTTTCCAATTAATTAACTACTTAGTGTAAACTTAATCATTAATTATTTAATTCTCCATATATCTACAACCCTTTTTACACTTAATTTTCGGAAAAAAGCTAATTTTGTCATTTTGGCTCTACACTCCTCCAAAAAATCACAGTGTTACACCCTCATGCATGCATGTATATATAATAACAACCCATCGGAAAATACCGTCCCACCCTAGCTTTACCATGCACATGTCTCCTCCACTGCTGTCATTGTAATGCTCGACTTAAGCCTGATATATTATGTGTGCGAGGCCTCCCACTAAACACCACCCTTCCCACCACTATAAACCAAAATTTAACAATACAATTCATTGAATTTGCATATTGTAATGATAGATTCTCCACTCAAACAATTCTCAACAAAACTATTAAATATCAATTGCTAATTGACAGTATAACAAACCACAACTCGAAAGTAGACCCTATTATCATTGTCATTGCAGGAGCCACAGCCACCTCACATAACTTGCGAATAACAATATTTATAGAGAAATTTAATATTCCTATTACCACCATCCAACACACTTTTAAAAATATTAACACCATCGCCGCGCACCATGCTATGTCTGTACTACTACACAAACGACGAATTGAAAACAACCAACCAATACCCACAATCCTAGATCCCCCATAGTCACTTTTTATTCAATACTAAGAAATACTACAATATTACTAATTCATGCTCAACGACAAAGGCTCTAGATTTGATTTCTATATCAAACAACCCGCCAAATTGACAACTGACTAATGACCAACATAATTAACTCATTACGGCCAAAACTACCGTCCCATAAATTTTGTCAAAAAGTTAAACGGTCCTCACATATCTTGACAACTGTCTAAAATTCACAGGAAGTTGACTTTGCCTACATACTAAAATATCTCCCTAACACCAACAAAATTCAATATAAAGACACTTCTGCACCTTCTAACCATCCCTCAACGTTTGGAGATGCATCTAATCTTGGCCTTTGAGTAGGGGGTTGTTGAACCGCGTCTTCCAAGGGTAGAAATGGGCGATGTCTACTCTGAGGAGATGGTGGTTGGGTGAGGGGTAGATTGTAATCTGGAAGATCAGAAAATGAAAGCTCTTGTTCCGGTTGTGGAACTTCTGATACTGACATCGGTTGGGGATTTGTCTCGACAGACTGTGGAAGGTTTACATCTACTAGACTATCAGAACCGGATGAACGATACCAAATGGTATTTGACATAGTGGTATGAGACGTACTAGAAGTTGGCTGTTGATAAGGTTATAACTGTGGATGGTTAGAAGGCCGTTGCTCCCTCTTGTAGTAGAGCCCCTCTTAGTCCACGACCTCCAATCTATCCTCCACTACCTACTCGCGTACCAGAAAGATTTGTGCCATCTGCAACTAATAGAGACCAAATACAATTTATTGGAGATCTCATGCACGATCGAGCCAGAGTGCTAGGCTAATTTCTATGGGTGGGGAAGAGTGAAGTTGAAGGGCCAATTTGCTACTTTGAAGCAACATATGAAGGATCCAATCATGACTGACTCTAGGGTTTGATTGCAAATCCGATACCGCCACAAGAGGGAGCAACGCATTGGGGTCATAATCGATGGTAACTTGGACATCCAAAGGAGTTATCTGAAGAACAACTCGCGACTCAGGTTGGAGACATGATGCAACGAACACTACCGTTTCTACACCTTCCTTAAAATGTTTATCTTAATGTCAACAATAGTTCACTTTTTTCCCGCGTTCAACTTTTCATTATTTAGCTCAACTTCGCAAATTTACTTTACTCTGCTTATCCACTTTTATCCTTAAATTCTTACTAGAGCTCCATTCTAGACACATACTAGTGTTGTAGAGTCTCACTTTATCTTTTCCTACGTTTGACTTACAAACTGCCTTTCCTAGACTCTTAAATTTCCCTAACATTCCACGTGTATATAAAAACTATAAATAAAAATAAAAATAAAATAAAAACCCATATTCACTTCTTCCAATCAATAAATTTACACTTCTCTTTGTTCCACTCTTTTATCCACCTATCAAAGGAGATACTTCTCCTTTTCACCTGCCACTTACCATGATGTCTACCCTTGAAAGGGGGCAATAGTTCCCATCCACTTTTCTCTGTCTTTTGGACGTTGATATAGTGTTAAGAACGAACAAACACTTTATTCACGCCGACCTTTTTAAAGGCCGTTGTTCTTACTGCTACTACTATTTTTTTTATATGTATTTTCATAATAATGTTTTTGGATTTTTGAATATATATTTTTATATTATAGTATAATTGTCCATTGTAGCGTTGTTTGACGCTATTAGTTTGACGTGTCCATGAATGACACCATTGCCTTTGATCCGTCCACTCTCCATAGCAATCACTGCGTTTGCTACAATCAAGTTTACACCCGTGAACCCTAATCTTGTTAGTTCATCCGCATTCGGTTTCTTACTACCATCCATGCTCTTTGGGTGGGAGATAAGCATTATGTATTTACCATAGAGCTTTTTACTTTGCTTGACATACTTTTTATATACTGCCGCATTCAAACATTCACTATTGCAAGTTCCAACATGCCGTCCCTGCCCGAGTTTCAAGAATGTATCAACCACATTCTCCTCCCCAAGTATGGACTTGATTCCATCCGCAAGTTCTTTTTCGCTTATTGTTTTGTTATTGTTTTTTGCGATGAGAATTAGACAATTATTTTTTGTACTCTCGTCTTCATCTATCTTTGGGGTTGCAAAAGACGGGCACAAAGATCTGATTATATATAATGGAATTTTGTAGTGCTTTACTTTGGCCGCTTGCACCAGGGAGGGAGTCTTCACCCATACAAATTCAAAAAAACCCTTTTTTTCCACCCCGGTTTCTTCATAATTATAACCTCTTGCAAAACTATCTCTCACAATTTCCGCATGCAAGTCGTATGACTCCCTGTTGACAAGTCTTTGGACTTGGTATTTTCACTGAGAGGAGGTGTGAGAAGTCGAAGGAGTCATGAGATTTGAAGAGTTTTTTCTTGTGGAGAATCTCTACATTCAAAGTCAGAATGAAGGGCCTCAATCCTTGCAACAATCCTTTGGCATCAATATCATGAGGGTTCATAAGATGTAATTTCATGACACCATTCCAATTCTCAGACTTGTTATAGCAAAAGATGGCTATTGGATCACTAATGAGTGTCCCAATAGGAATTCCCATGCTTTTAAGTCTTGCTTTTACCATATTTAATATAACATCTTTGGTCCATATTTGCTCCCCAAGCTCAAAATGGATTGAGATTTGATAGTCTAGGGCAAAGCCATCATCATCAACCTCAACTTCACTTGGAAGTTGGATGAGATTGAAGCGGTTGCCTGCCTTTCCATCTACCTTTTTCGAGGACCATTCATCTTTGGGGATAAATGAAAGAGAAGGCATTGCTTCAAAACTTTTGGCTACCTCTTTTGCATTTAGACTACATTTGACCAACTCCTCTATGGTAGCAATGGGTGCTTTTTGACTTCTTTTTTTCTTTGCAATTACATTCATTGTGTGAAAGCCTAACCAATATTTGGTGTGGGGCAAACTTGTTGCCTTCACCTTTTTTTGGATAGCACATGCAACAACTCAAGCATTTTCAATTACAGCAAAAAAATTTGCTTCAATCACATCCACAAACAAACGCTCGCTGGGGGTGGCAATGGCTTGGGGTTGAGACATCATATAGAAATCATAAAAATAAGTGTCACTTAAAGGAGAATAGAATAATACTTTAGTTTTGCTCCTTTTTACCTTGACCTTAATTTTTCTCCCCAACTTGATTTGAAGGCTTGTTGAAGCTAAGAAGATCAAGAAGAAGTAGGAAGTATTGTTGTCTTGATGTAAATATCTATAGTGTGTAAAACATATTCTTGTTTACATTTTGGAAAGATCTTTGATTATGAAGGTGCAACTTGTTGGTGACGCTTCCAATAGCTTCAAAGTGACGCTTGTTGATCACCAAATTGTTTAAAAGGCGAAAGCCATAAATAATATTCACCAATTCAAAGTATTCCTTTCAATTCTTAAAATTTGTGATTGGATTTGAAATTCAAATCGTTAAATGTTGAACTAGAGTGTTTTTATGGAGCCGTAAGATCTAAAGTCTGAACCAGAGGTAGAATTAGAGCTTTTCTAGTCTCAATTGTCAGTTCAGCCATCTCAGCTAGCGATTTTCACACCATTGTCATTCCACCCACGAGATGAAGTTGAACCTTCTTGTCCGTTGAAACAACCTCGTGTTGAGCAACGTTGGCATGGTGGTCTCCAAAACCAAGCTCGTGTTTTAGTAACCTTACTTCAAATTGGATGTGTTGAACTGGACACCCGTGAAATGACATTTGAAGATAGTTTTGAGGGCCTCAACGAAGACCATTATTTTTGCATACCTAGGTCAATCGAGGTAAGCGCTAGCCACCATTGTTAGTTACAAGTGCCAGTAAATCCTTTGACAAAGACTCAACGTGTAGATTACATGGCAATGACTATGAAGTGCATCCTCAAGTTCTTGCAAATAGAGTAACACTTTTATTTGACTATAGTTTTTACCTCTAGTAGATTTTGATTGAAGCTTTGTACTTAGTATAATTATTTTTGTCTTCTATTTGAATGTTAGGAATTAAAATATGATAGATAGAGACATACTAATAATCATATCTGCATTGTTGAAATTTTGATCCACAAAGCATCTATGTGGTGGAACCCACCATAGCATACTTACCTTTGCTCCAAAGTTACAAAATATTCTATTTTTATATAAGTTATGATCATACAAAGTTATGGGAAAATCAAGTTAATATGGTCTTTGTGTTGGATCCACATATGGAAGAACTTGTTGTCATAATGAAATATCTTGATTCTATTTGTATTGTCCAATTCGACCTTCTAAAAATGAATTAGATAAGTCTAATATTCAAATGGTGGATTATAGGATTTTGGAAAGTGTTTATTGAAAAATATTATTAATTATGGATTCAATTTGGAAGTATTTAAGGATCCAAGCTAACCTCGAGGATTCATTTGGTAGAAGAATGTTTTGCTTCATAGGATTTTTGCATAGAATTGAAGGTCATTTTTTTTAAAACAGTGGATGAAACAATGCGGTGGTTGAGAAGGGCAAAATTGGTGTTCCGCGATCTTCGGGATTTTCTATCAAGACATGTGAGCAAGGTATGTGAGCTTTCAAAGTCGTTGTGTAATTTCTTTGAGTAGAGGAAGAGGGGTCGAGGCCTCAACCCCCTCCCTTTGTTGCATTGGTTTTTCTTAACACGTAGAGTTTCTTTGACGAATTTACACCAAAACCGCCTCAAAAATGTAGATTATGTTGTGGAATGCAGGGCTTTTTTTTTGGACCAGTTTTTGGAGGGACGAAGCCAGAGAGGTCAGATTTCTGACAGTCTAGCGAAATTTCGCCAAAAAAAAAGCCCTGGTGGGGTGTAAAGGAAAAACTCTGGGTCTATTTTTAAAGTTTTGATCGTAGGATCTTGAACACAACTTAGTCCTTAACATGCCTACAAAATTTTACAAACATTGACCGTACGGATCGGAAGATTATAGTGTTTGAAATGTAGGAAGATGCCATTTTTGTCCCTGCTTTGAGAGGATCAGCTGACTTTGACATCACTTGTTGTGAAGTTTTTGCACTACGCAATATGTTAATCTATTACAATCATGTTGAACATGCAATTAGCTCCTTGTTCACAAATTTTTAGAGGTTGGGGAGAGTTGTAGCATTTTCAAAAAAATTGTGCAAGAAGTGGAGGTTCAAGAGTTGCCAATTCGTGGTTCTTTTTTCTTTTTTCCCGGATGAGTTTAATACACGGTTTTAGAATGAGAATTCAGCCAATCAATAACTTGGAGCATTATATCACGTTTTGAAGTTGAGAGATTAAGTTGTAAACAACCTTAAGAGCTCTAGTCTTAATGTGGAGCATAAGATGTACTTTTAATTCATTGTCCAACAATGTGTAACTTTCGGTAAATGGGTTTTCTACGCAAAAGGAAAGATTCTCTTTTATTTCTTTTTTTTTGAAAAGATTAAAGAGAATGTAGATATTACGTTCTTGGATCAAGAATCTTTGATTTGACATAAAGTTGTGCAAGCCATTTGGGAGTTGTCAAACGTCCCTACCCTCGACAACTATGTTTGCAGATGGCTTGAACTTCTTTTTGTAAGTTCAATGACAAAAAAAATTATAGTACCACGTAGTTCTTACATTGTGGCATCTATGTTCAAAGTCTTAAGACCTGGAAGTATAAATTTCAAGCATGGGAACGTGTCCGAGATGTGCTAAAATCCTCCTCAAGAGCTATGGTCTTTAGGGGGTGAAAAAGAGTGAACAATTTGGGAATTGATGTTGGAAAATCAGATTGTGTTGAATATGTGCAAGGGGTAAAGGCAATGGTGTATATGAATTTTAGTGCGAATTGGAGTAGGTAGTTTTTTTTAAAAGTATTAAAAGATGGTCTTCCGTTGTTTTTGGACAGAGAGGCAGTCATCGTTATCATGGATGGAAGAGCATCAACAAATTAGCCAAATTGTGCGCGAGGCACGGCAATGGGAGAAGGCCATCTCTTGTCAATTTGGGCTCGTGTTGGAAGCACTCCATCAACTCAACGGTTAAGAACGTCAACATTGTCTGAAATGGATAAGGATGTAGAAATGGTGTGTAGTCAAGAATTTGTGTGTGTGTATATATATATATAAGGACATAGAAATCTATGCATCATATGTAAGACAAAATCTAGCGGTGTTTCGAATTGTGGATTTAAGTTTTTTTAGGAAGAGTAGATCAAAGTTGTAATTTTGTTTAGTATTCAATGATATAATATAAAGAATGACATGAAAATGGTTGCATAAGCTGCAAGATGTATGGAGAACAATTGAAAAAATTGATGTTGTGTCTTACCTTAAATTAAACAATGGCTTTTGTGTATGTGGTTAATAATGTCCTATATCTTCGCACTCTCAAAAAAATCATTGTTATATTGATTTGGATGAGTGAACCATATGCAGCGAAGGGGTGAAGTAAAATGGACCAAGTGCATATTTAGCGGATTCCATGTTTTTTGGTGATGAATGTCTTTGTTGCATGTGGTGGTGGCTAGGGTGATTTTCTACGAGGCTTGTCCTCAATCCTTCGATGGGATTTCTATGGCTCATATGGATTTGTAGTCTATCTAGGGTTTGCAGTTAGTTTCCCTGATTGGGTTTATGACCGTTGATACTAGGGTTTTTGCTCCGTGGGCTCCTCGGTTTGTCCTTGAAATGTGCTTTGCATTGTTGATTCTTCTATAGCTATTATTGTGTGTGCATATCGAGGTGGATGTGGCTTCTCTATTGTTGTTAGACACTTTTGAGCGTCCTCTTTGTGTTGTCCTTTATATATATGCTGCCATTGTCTTGTTTCTTTTTACATGTGGTTTGTTTACAATGCATATTTGTGTTTTTTGGGGGCATATTTTTTCATGAGATAAGTAGGAGATGGGTTAGAATACTCACCTGAATTGTTGTCTTGTAATTGTTGGGGCCGCACATTCTTGTACTACAAAGGTTGATATCGTCCGCACTCTCAGTGTGGTCCTTGAGAAGGAACTTGGGCATTTTCTTCTTGTGCTCGCACTCGATAGGTTTTGAACTTGTTCCATGACGCTTGGATTGTCTATTTGTTGGTCTTGTTCTCTTCAAGGTGGGAATCTTGGATTTGTTACCCGTGTCGATGGTAGCGTGCGTGAGGGCTCTAAATTTCTGCTTCATGTACCCGATGTGCTAAACTTTGATTTGGCATTGTCTGCATGCATAATCTGGATAGAAATCTAGGGTAGGGTTATATACCTGATTGTTTGCATGTTTCTCTTGTGTGTGTTGAGTCGTAATTTTGTCTTTCTACTGAAGCTGGTGATGTTGGTATTGAAAATGTGGTTGCTTTTATGTTCTTGTTGTATTGTTTGTTGCGTTGCTTGTCTATTTGCATGTTGTGTTGTCTGCTTCATTGTTTGAGGCGTCGCTTGTTGTGTTGATTTTCATGGCTGCAATCATGTTTCTCGTGATGACTTGGTTCTCGGCCATGCGTGTTGTTTGACAGGGGTGGTGTGTCTCCATACAATTTCTAGTGCGGATCGAGGCTCTTCCTTGTTGTCTTGTTATGGTGAAGTATTTGATGGTCGCATGGTGCTTATTGCTCCTTGTAGTTGATTTTCTTGTTGTTGTGGCTAGTTGTATTGTGGTTGTCGGCTGCAATGAAGAGCATATACTACCGTGTTTAAGATTTTGTGCCATCAATGGCTCGTCTAGTATATTTTTTGTCTCCCATTGATGCCGAAATTGAGTCAGGTGTGTCGCCTTGGAGGTGTCTTTATCATTCTTCTTGTAGCGGGGCCGAGATCTCCATTCAATGTTGTGCCACAGTCGGGTCGGGTATGTATTCCTAGAGGTGTTTCCGTCTTACTTGCCTTGGAGCCGAGAGCTTCTTTGAATGTTGTGGCAAGCATGGCGGATCTAGGCTTAGAGTTCGTGCAACACAGATCCCCCAATAGTTCTACTCTCAATCTAATACCAAATCATGTCATCTATCACAGAGCTTTTGAGAATATTGGATCCAAATCTGACCCTATCTCTTTCCAACACTCTGGTATCAATGATCATGAAACATGGTTCAGCAGCAAAGCGACATAGAAACGGGATATGCAAAGAGGTCTAGCCGCTCTTCATTGCGATGTAGTTCACTTTTGCGCCTAACATCCAAACCTCTTCTCACCAAGTATTGCAGAGCTACTCTCTAACAATTCTTTTGTATTATCAATCCAAAACATATTGAGTTCACAAAACACAAAGAAGAAAATGAGTCGTTCTCTCAACTTCAAACACTACAATCTTTCAATCCGTGCGGTCAAAGTTTGCGAGTATATTACATAATAAGTCTTAATTGAGATTCTACACCTATAATTGGAAATATGAGTTTTCTTTCCTCTCCTACTCATTGTACTAGAATCAACAGTTTTGAAGTGCTTTTGCTGTGAAATTGTCATAGGAAACTTAGGGGTTCAGGGTTAAGCTAATTGAATCACCCAACAAAATAAACTTAGTTGAAGGTGGTTCAAAGATTATGTTAAGTGTGGGAATCTTCTAGAGCATGTAGACTTGCCCTCTCAAGGTCGCTTCACTTTGGGCCAAGTCGAGAGGCCCACCGTCAAAAATTTAGCCCAAACAATGGCAAAAGGCCAAACTCTTGGGCTAAAAAAATACATCAAAAGATATAAATTGAAGGAAATTGACAGCCTCTCAAAGGAAGTTTAGGTCCGCTAAAAACAACAAGCCACGTGTGCACTTGGGAGGCCGTGGCTTTGGCGCCAAAACTCTCTAAAATTGCTACCATGTAGGCACAATGGAGGTCGACAACCTTTGGTGTGAAAGTTGAGAGGCCAAACTTTTGCCATTCTTGGTGGAATTCGATGGCCTCTCGACCTTGGTCTTGGTGTGAAGCGGCCCTCAATTCCATGGCGTGCAGGACAAACATGTCAAAAAACAATTTCTGCTACAAAGTTATTTCCCCTAGAATTTTTCAAAAATAAGGAGAGTAATGTCGGAGGGGTCAAAGCAGCGTGGAATCTGCCACGGTGTGACCCGGGAAGTGATTATTGAAGAAGGGCAGTGAGTGTTGATTAGCTAGGGGCATGCTAGGAAAGGATGTGAGATGATAGGGGAACTGCGTTCACACAACACACCTATGGAGCGAATGGAGAATGTGTGGTCGGTGAGGGCGACTCCCGGGCGCCGGTGACATGGTCGACATCCATCCACCCTTCGGGCCGGGCCGGGCGGCCGTGGAGGGAGCCCTTGGGGTCCGTGCAGGGCCCCTAAATAAGCAGACGCACATGACGACCATATGAGGCTTCATCTTCCAGATACGGTCCCTAAAAGTCCAAATTGGGCTCCTCATGCCCACACTGGTTTCAGGGTAAAATCCGATGTGATTCCTAACCAAATGATTTGGAAACCTTGTTTTCATTTAATTTTGTAACCATATTATCACAACGTTTCCATAGGGTTCCCAATGAGTTCCCATGTAGTTCCCCATAGCTTCCCACCATGTTCCCAAAGTGTTCCTCCCAACGTTCCCCTCTGTTCCCAATGTGTTCCTCATGTTCCCAAAGAGTTCCCAATGCATTTACACTTGGAACCAATTTATACTTCTAAAGTTTTTATCCAAATTTACCTTTTGTTCATTGGGCCCACCACCCATCGTTGGGGCCCAACGGAGGCTCATCCGCACACATGTGCATAAGCTAAATGAGGGCCATTGGAGGGGATCTAGGGTGTGGCCCACCCCATCCTTACTTTTTCCTATTCTGCCTTGGGACCTCCCCGCCCCCTAATCACTGCTTGCTGTAAATTCCAGGGCCATGGAATCTTCAGACATGGTCCCCCTCCTACTCCTCCCCCATTTGTGTCCTCACTCTACCTCCCACCTTCTCACCATGCAATTTCTTATTATCCCCTTAGGAATCTTCACTCCATTGATAAAACAAAAAAACTCCTACAATGAGGTTTTTGAGGATGTGACCGTAGGATCTTCTTTCTGAACTTGTATGAGATGATGTGGTAAGAAGTTTGTGAATTTTGACCATACGGATTGAGAGATAATTGCAGTCAAAGTGGAAAAGTTGTCGCTTGGTCGGTTCCCGGGGTTGAATTGTTACTTCCCTTGCACGGGTATTCTCTTTTCTTGGCATGACTGCTTCTCTGTTTGTGCCAAACCTTGGTGATCTGATCCAACACCGGCTGCCGTTTTCATTACAATATGCTGCCCTGCAGAAAAAGCACAGTGTGGTGCCATTTTCCTAGAGTTTGGATTGGGGTGCTCATGAATCATGATTTCCAAGACATGCCTCTCTGGACATGGTCTTTGAATTATTTTCTGTGATTTATAAATCAAAACATCTTTGCAGGAAAGAACTCTTTTGTAGGCTATTCCGTTGTGTCACATGATTGTGCGAGCCAAGATTGTGAAATTTACCTTTGTTCATGAACCTTTGCTTTTGTAGAACGATTACAGCCTGTCTGATCCAGATTCCTGCACAAAAGAGCAATGAAATGGATGGCTCTGGCCCTGCAGTTCACCTCTGACATAAAGAGCCAAAGCTTATCTATCTTTATGCTGCATCAAATGTTGAAGCCAGAGCAATGGCCCAGGGATTTACATGCCCCAGGCATGTAAATTGCATCCCTCCAAAACTGGCCTTTAGAAACCACAGAGGGCCTGGGAGCGGAAGTCCTGCCAGGGAAAAGCAAACCAGCAACCACAGTAGCAGAGGACTCTAGAGTCAATCCTCATTATTGCCACCCAGTAAATATTGCACTCCTTGATGTACTTCACTGTGCACATGACAATAATTTAGAACTCATGGCAGTTGAATGCCTGCCTGCTTACTCGCACACAAGGACAATTCATGCACATTCCTCTTCGTCAAGCAGATCTCCTTTCTCACTTGCAGTCTCCTCAGCCAGCCTGGCTGATCAAGCTATTAACCTTTTAATGCCACGGGATATCCGGAGACAGTGCTGCAAAGGCCCATTTTGGGCGACCCCGGCGTTAAAGGGTTAAGGTAGAGACACCCAATTCCGATTAGTAGATTATGCATGGCATGGTGCATGAAAATGGTAAATGTATGAAATGGTGCATGAAGTGACCCAAAACCGATAACTCAAAATATGAAAACACCAGTCATTATTGGCATTGGGTCATGAAGTGTTCAATTTTGGGTTGCTCCACCTCAATTGAGCTCTCATTGATGGCCTTGCCTCGAAAGTCGAACAAGGCCGATCAACATTTGGTACCCTTCATGAATTGGTTATCCATGGCATGTCTTCCCTCTTTTAGTCACTCTCACTTCTTGGCATTGGACAAAGGAGGGCACCAAATCTCACCTACTCTACAATTTGAATGCGGGCTCTGGTGGTTTCTGGGCTTTTAAATTCTATATCAATTCCAAATCTTTGTGATTCAATTTGAAAAGATATTTGTTGAGTTTCATTCCTAATTCCACATCTTTCTACATAATGTTTTTGACATACAATGTCATTTGAGTCCTGAACTGGCTTAAGTGATCGGAATTGGGTGCCTCTACCTTAGAGGCTGAAGCAGGGCAAGAGGGGCATACCATCAGATTCTTCACCCAACCCAAATATGCCGGTTCCACAATTGATTACTGTAACTTTCAACCCCTTATATCATACCCCACTCGTGAGAACCCTACAGAGTACCCATGGACAAAGGAGTTTCCCAGTAAATTTTTTTTGTAAATTTTCTGAAACCATGACTTCTGTAACGAAGAGTATCAAAGAGCCCCTTCTTCCTTAGGTACTTTGCAACAGGTTTTCTGTTACACAAATTATCCTCTTTACTATTAGACACTAACTATTTACTTTGAGCAATAACTTATTATACAGTGTAAATGCTTTCCTTCCAAATGAGATACACTGGTACCACCAATGAGATGTTATATCCACAAATATTTGTTTTTTGCCTTGTGTGAAAAGACATATTCAATCAAGAACAATTAGTGCATCTCGCACCAAACAGAATAATCATAGTGCCCTCTGTCTCATGAATAGTTTGGGAACTTCGCTAAGCATCACCGATGTTTTTACCCCCATGTTTTACCCCCATGTTTTACCCCCCATGTTTTACCCCCATGTATTTACCCCCATGTGTTTGTGGACCATTTGCTACACATAACTTACTGGCTGATATTGTGAAGGCTTTCAGGGAATCTAGAGGGGGAAAAGAGAGTCAAATACAAAGAAATATACTTAGTGCATTATTTTAAAATCAGCATGTTATTGCCAAAAATATCACCTATATTTTGCAATGATAGAGAGTATGTCTAAATCAGCATGTTATTGCCGAAAATATCACCTATATTTTGCAATGATAGAGAGTATGTCTACAGTGAGGTTAACCCCTAAAGGGCCAAGTGTAAAAAATGGGTTATTTGAAAGTTCGGTCAGTTTTCTATGGTGTCATTTTCCAACATTCCTCTTTGAAATTTTTACTGTAGAAGGATATTACTAAGACCTCAGTGGGAGAACATTTTTTTCCTAAATCCGACACATAAATAAAGAGTTATAGGGTTTTAAGGGAGAGCACGCACTTCAGGCACTTCCGGCACCTCCAAAAACTTTTGCTAGAACACTCTATTGAATGTGAGATTTTCCATCCTAGCAAGTAATATTTCCCCCCTTCATATTGTTGAAAAGAATTTCCTTTCATTATTGAAAAATAGCATATTCAGCCAAGTCAAACATTTTCACACATTATCACACATTGTCAAACAAGGTACCCAAAAACTTCTTCTTTTACAAATAAAACTTAGAGATTTTCATTTTTTAAGATTTCCCCCCCAACAATATGTAGTGTGAATCTTCGTATTGACCATTCAGATTATCAATCTGAAACATATCAATTTCTAAAAAAATTAAAACGCAAATTGGCAATTTTTTGACCTCTACTCCTTGCACAGGTGTTTTGAATATGCTACACCACTCCTCTACCTCTAAAATTTGAAGTATAAGGAACTAACATCATGCTCAACACAATGGTAATTTAGACATGTGTAGTGCAAAAATTTGACACCAAGTGAAGTCAAAGTCGTTGATCCACTGAACGCAAGGAAGAAAATGAACCATTTGTTTGACTTTAAACACTATAATCTTTCAATCCGTGCGGTCAAAGTTTATGAAATTTAGTGAGTATGTTAGTCAATAAGTCGTATTTGAGATCCTATGGTCAAACTAGAAATTAGAGTTTTTGTTTCCTTCTTTATTCATTGCACTATAATCCAACAATTTTAAAGTGTTTTTGGTGTGAAACTATCACGGTACCGTAGGGGTTAAGACACTGTGAATTTGACATCTATCTCTTGTGGAATATAATTGAAATAAATTTTGAATGGCTTCACATTATAATAATAAACATAGCCTCTAAAGGCCAAAGAGTCCACTCCATAGACTCTAAGAGTTTCCTTAGGGGACTCTTGGGCCTTTAGGGGTTAAAGAGGAAAATGATAGGTAAGATTTGTGGTACAATATTACCTCTCCCTTGTCCTTCAAAAGGTGGCTAAATTATTTATAATTTAATTTTAGAGAACACCGAGGTCTTCCTCACTTAACCCTTTGATGTTGAGGGTATTGTAGCCACAAAGTCTAATCTTTAACTAATTTTTTCATTTGATTTGTTGCTTGTGAAAATGGAATGACTAATTGTAGTGTTCTACCATACATGTTTGGACTTAAGCCATGCCATTAACTTTGAGGATATCCACACAACATCCAATTATTGACAAAATTGATTATAGTGTTTACAGTTTCCAAACATTGGTATTAAGAATTGTGGACTTTGAGAGGGTGTACTATTTAATAGTCAATAGAATCTTGCAAAAAAAAAACTCATCAAGAAGATGGATTTGGTGCAGATGTACAATATGTTGATAGCTTCACATTGACTTATTACATTTGAAGTGAACAATTATACATGATTTATGACAACTTTTCAACTCCTTCCCACGTGATTGTATACAAAGATGTTCTAAAGTCATATGAATCAAAAATGAAATTTTGTGTGTAATGGAAGTGATTAACAATCACATGACTATTAAAAATCTAAAAGAAAAATTCAATCAAATTTTCAGACCCAAATGATTTCCCAAAATTCATGAAATACTACACAGTATGTGGTCTTGTATTTATGGGTATTCATTACATACTTCTACATATTTGGCAATGTATGATAAAGTATTTAAAGTGTAACTCCAAATCACAATCCAAAATATTTGCAAAGTCCATGCAATGTATAGCATCGTGGATCTGAACTTCCATGTTGATAACCGAGTTCCTCACTAATTTCTGTATCAATTGAAAGTTTGTGCACTCGTTGACCAATATGTGGCCTTGTGGGCATTAAATGGCTGACGAGGATTCATCACCAAGCTCCTCTACACCTAATAATCATTAAGAGTAAACAAATCACAATTCTATATATCAAAAGACCTCTATCTTATTCAACCCTGGGTGATTTTACAAATAACTCTAGTATCGCAAGGGTGAAAATACGTTTGTTATGAGTAAGGATTGGAAATATATTAGAAATCAGTGATCATCAGCATCATGAAATTCCCTTGTCCATCAATCCCAGTAGGAGCATCATGTCATTACTTCTAGAGCCATCCCATGGGATAGTTACATTGAGTGGTCTTTAAGTTTGATGCTTCCACCCTAGTGATTTGGTATTGGAAATCAACCAATTACTCCAGCGGCATGGGTTTGATCCCTAATGAAATTCCTGCCTGATGAGAGGGTCACATTTGAGAGGCCCATACCACCCGCACCGCTCCACTCGGTGTGGGCCAGGGAGGGGAATGTGGCGTTGGGCGAGATACGGGGCTGGCTAAGTTGTTGTCGTCCCCCTCCACACCACAGAGTCCGCCAACCATCCCCAAGAAAATTGTTGTGCCACGTGTTTTGTTACAACAACCAACATCTTTCACTCAGCTCCCCGTTTGATCAGCTCCGGTCTGCTGATGGGATCAATTTCAATCGACACTCCTTGCCATGCCACTAATTCCTCAGCAACCTCTCGCGAAAAAGCCATATTTTGCCGTCCAGGCATTGTTGACATGATTACAAAAAAAAATTGCAGTGGGGAGGTTGGCGTGAAGAAAACTTGGTTGGCGTGACCATCGACGTGAGCAGTGCAGCTGACCTCTCTGTTCTGAGAAATATTTCTAGACCATCTAAATTTGATACACATCACCTTGGAGCATAGTGCAACTTGTGGAGCAGGCCTATTTTTCATTGGGGGCAAATCCAAGAAATGGTGCATTTCTTGTGAGTATCCCGAATAGAATGAAACAGGAATACAGTATAGCAATCAACCAACGCTTTCATGTTTGTTTTTATTATGTCTGTATGCGGCATGTTGTGTGCAGTTGATAAAATAAACAAAACAGATTCCGGGATCCTAATGTAATAATGCCATGACAGAGCTCACTTAGGGAGGGCAAGTTAACCCGAAGGAGGAAAATGCCAAAGGGTAAAAAATAAAAATAAATCCAACAACATGTAGAGCAGTGAAGGGGAAGGTACAAAACGGCAAGGGACATGGCAGGGATGGTAACTTGGGAGGGTAAGGGGCGGAGAGGGGGCATAATGGGAAAAGAGGCCAAGCGAATAGAACGAAAAAGAAGAGACAGAGAGGAGGGGGCACCATAAAGGAATATGGAGAGGAAGTGGAGGCAAAGGAGAGCCCCTGTACGAGTGACAGGCGGGGACTGACATACGGAGAGAAAGAAAAGACGGGCAGCGGGGAGAAAAAGAAACGGGCGGGCGGGCGGGCGGGCGGGCGGGGAACCAGTCACCCGTGAGCTTCGGCGGTGGTGCGTTCTGTCGTGCTCGGTGTCTCAGCGAGAGAGCCAGTCCAGTCGCAGTGTCTGTTAGACCTTTGCCTGGCATCCATCGCGAAGTCACCGATCCTTCCTCACGCACTCCCCTCCGCTCCGTTCTCTACACTTTCCTCGCTGGCGTAAGATCACCTTCCACCGCGCCTTGAGTACCGAGTTACTGGACTCGTGTGGGCATCTCCCCCCCCCTTTCCCTTCCTTGGACCTGGTTGGCACCTAGAAAATCTTGAACCAGTCGCTCGATAAGTCGTCGTCGTCGTTCTTACTCAGTTTCTAGTGTGTCTCTCCTCTCTCTCGGCGTCCTTCGTCTCTTCTTCCAGTTGCGTCAGGTCCTGCTCTTGCGCTTTCTTTTGTCGTCATCTTTCAAAGGCTGTTTTTGGGGGGTTTGGTTTCCTCACTCGGCGCTCTGAGCATCTCCCCCCCCTTTTCGCCTCCCAGATTCCCTTTGTGCTTGCTCCGTCCCTCTCCCCTCCCCCTCCGCTGTGGTGCGGTGCGCTGGGTGGGGTGTGTGTTGAGAATGAGGCGCAGAGTGCTGGGCGCAGGGGCTGGCTTGCACGCGGAGCAGGCTCCGGCATGGATGAGGAGGGTGGCGGAGGCGCGTCGTCATTCGCCCGCGACCGCGGTCCTGTACTGTGGCTTGTTGCTTTAGGGGTGGACGAGGAGGTAGGAGTAGTGGTGTGGGGTGTAGGCGCTTGGAGGCGGTGGAGTAGGAAAGTTCGCGTGGAGGCGCTCGCGACGATGCAATTTGTGCCCATTGTGGCAGCCCGGGCGCATAGGAAGGTAGTGAACGGGAAGCAAGGGGTGCCCAGGTGGTGAGGCATCCATCACCCCGACTGTTGCAACGGCGCTCTCAACGTGTGCTGCTGGAGGCCCGCTTGTCTGGAGCGCAGACAGGGGAGAGCTTGATGCGCGCAAGGAGCACTCTTTCGGCAGCAGCTCAAGTTTGGTGTTGTCCTCAGCTGCTGCTGTCAGCAGCTGCTGTGTTGCATCTCCCCTAGCATCGTCCTCTTCCGGGACCAAGCCGGACCTCTCCCCCTGCGCTCACGCCGGGATCCTCTCCGCTACAGTGACGAAGCTGCAAGCTGAAGAGGAAATGACATTGTCCAACTTAACCAGCGCATCAGCTGGCGAGGCAAGTGTGTCTTCTGGCAACCGCACTGATGGCACCAATCCTGGGATGCCGCCGACATCGTCCACTCCGGCCACCCCCACTACCACCACCGTTACGGTGTCTAGTGGGCAGCCCCTTGCTGTTGCTGTTAAACGCAAGCGGAATCTGCCGGGTACTCCAGGTGCGCTTCACTCTCACTCCCTTTCTAGGATACTGCTGCCACTTCCCTCTTGCCGTTCGCGTAACTGGCCGCTTCCGACTTCACTTTGCTCAATACAGAGAGACGAACACTAGTTGCTTCATGTGGTGCTGCTTCAAGGCTGTAGAGCTGCGGAACATCGTTGAATCTGCGTGCCGAAACGTTGATTAACACGTCCTAGCATTCAAACTGTACAGTATCTCATATTGCCACTTGCGTTCCTCTCTGGTCCTGTCGTTGCTCGAGGTGGCTCTTGATCTAGTTGGTCGATTGAATTTTATGTTGTCTGAATGCAACGTAGCAACAGTGACATGTTGATATTGCGTCAATCTGTCGAGCTACCATCTTTACTACGGTACTTGCCCATGTGCGTTAGGGGATGTTTCCCCGCTCACATTTCCTCTTTGACAACCTGAGGATGAGAGATGAGGCATATTCAGATATGCGGAGAGCATTCCTTGTGTCGCACGTAGTCTTGTTTAGTGTCCAGCTCGATAGGTTTGGAGCACAATGAAGACTGAGGTAAAAGATGCCGATGTAATGGAATGATTGTATTATGTTGCAGACCCGGAGGCCGAGGTGATAGCGTTGTCACCGAAAACATTGATGGCCACGAATCGATTCGTGTGCGAAATCTGTAACAAGGGGTTTCAGCGAGATCAAAACCTGCAGTTACACCGGCGCGGACACAACTTGCCCTGGAAGCTGCGGCAACGGACCAGCAAGGAGGTTCGCAAGCGCGTCTACATCTGCCCTGAGCCCTCTTGTGTGCATCACGACCCGTCGCGTGCTCTGGGCGACTTGACTGGTATTAAAAAACACTTTTGCCGAAAGCACGGTGAGAAGAAGTGGAAGTGTGACAAGTGCTCTAAGAGATACGCTGTTCAATCCGACTGGAAGGCCCACTCTAAGACTTGCGGTACTCGAGAGTATCGCTGCGATTGTGGTACCTTATTTTCCAGGTTAGTTATCTTATCAGACCTATAGTCCTTTCTCGAAGATTAGTGTCTATCATTCTTAGGCAGATTCATTATGGCTCTGGATTTTGCGTTTACCCTGGACAGCCTCATTCTTCCGAGAGCAGTTGCAACTATAAGAATAGGCACATGTTGCGAAGTGGTTGCATCGATTGATGGTCGCATTTTGCCCGGTGCGCTAGATTTTCTGGATACAGTATATATGAAGACTGACATTAGGTGTTGAAATGTCGCAGGCGTGACAGTTTCATTACCCACCGAGCGTTCTGCGATGCTCTGGCTGAAGAAAGTGCCCGAGTATCTGCAGGAAAGCAAGGTGGTGGACAACCTGATGGCCTTATGGGTCCAGGATCCTCATCCATGTCAGTCATGGGAGCTCCTTCCTCTCCTCACGGTAATAACGTGGGTCGTATGAGTGGGGATCCCCTGGCTTCCGTGGTTCCGTTATCATCTAGACCTGGCGGTTTGCCACCATCTATGGCGGGGTTAAGTGGGCTAAGCGAAAGTGGCCACTCTCTGCTCCCTCGTTGGAATGCGAACCCAGGCCCTGGAACTGTTTCTAGAACTGGCACTGGATTGTCGCTCTGGTTAGGATCTGGTCCAGGCCCTGCTGGTCCTCAACAGCAAATGCACCAGCTGTTGTCTGGATCAGATGGCAGTTCTCCATTCCTACTGCAGGCCCACAAAGGGATGCAAGGCGCTTCAGGGCTACCTGGAATGATGAATCCGCTCGACTACGAAGTGCCACAGGCACCTCGACCTTCGAGTGGTCACCTTCCGCTGGCCCCATCTGGAAGTATGTTTGCTCATTTATTTGCATCTGGAAACGGACTGCAAGGGCTCCAAGGCTCCAGTCCGTCTCAAAGTGGAGCCACTGCTGGCATGGGTATGTCGGGTTTCTCAGATTTCTCCGCAGGGGCGAACCGCATGGAGCGAGGTTCAACTACTGCCGGGTTGTCTCCAACTTCCTCAGCTGGATTGACGAGCAACTCCTCTTCAGGAAACAGCAACGGTGTTGGAGCCCTCAACTCGGTGTCGCCACTTTTCAACCCTCAGCAGCAGCAACAGCAGCAACAGCAGCACACTGCCTCTGCCCAAATGTCTGCAACAGCTTTGCTTCAGAAAGCCGCACAGATGGGTGCAACAGCTAGCAACACGTCACTCTTGCGAGGATTTGGACTAGGTGGGGCAGATTCAAGCTCTATGGCTATGTGGCAAGGTCAGCGCCAAGAGCAGCCACCATCGCAGCAGTCACAGCAGCAGCAGACGCAGCAGCAGCAGCAGCAGCAGCAGCAGCAGCAATCACAGCAGCAACAGCAACAACAGTCGCAGCCTCAGTCGCAGGCACAGCCTCAGGCTCAGCCACAGCAGCAGCAGCAGCAGCAGCAGCAGGGGAGGACAGGTGATCTTCCACTTAATAACATGTCTAACATGGTGCATCCATTAATAAGGCGAGCAGGTGACTTGCAAAGTGTGTCGCAGGGGCTGGGCGGGTCGTCGTTAGGGCACAGCAATAATTTTGGAGGAGGTCAAGGACGGCTTTCGGATAGTTCCACTAATGTGCAAGACTTCATGAATTCTTTGCCCGGAGGTGCGGGACTGTTTGGGGGGCCATTAAGTAGTATGCCGTCGATGTTTGGACCCAGTTCGACCAACATGGGAGGAATGCTGCCACCCAGTAGTAGTCACCGTGTGCCTCCGAGTGAGGTCCTGACGAATAGTACGTTCGCGGGAGGGCAAGGAGTGCTGCAGGGCATGGGTTCAACTCTGTTGCCAGGGCTGGGGGGGCCCAGGGGGGACAATGATGGTCGTGACACGTTTACTCGTGATTTCTTGGGGGTAGGAGGAGCTTCGGGAATGACAGCTGCTGGCGGAGGGATGGGGCGCACATTGTCTCAGCGAGACTTGGCTAGTATCACCTCGCTGGGTCCTGGTGTGGACCTTGGTGCTTTCTTCAACCAGAGAGAGAATTTGCGCTCTGTAGGTGCCAGCGGCCACTCTCCTGGGAAGTCGTGGGACGCCACCACCTAGCTCCACACCTAGCTTGGTGTGGAGCCTTTCCTGCCTAGGCCAGAGTCGTTGTTCCTAGGAAGCAGATGCAATTTTGGCTACAGCTAGTCTTTCCCTGTAATACATGGCCGTCAGGCAGTGCCTCCTTTGTACATCGTGTTCCTCTTCCCTCTGTGCAGGATGATGATGCGTATATGCCATGATCACTGAGAAGCTCGCTCTTTCTGTTCAGCTGCTGATGGTGCATTTGAGTTGTAACATAGCCCGACTAGCGCCACAAGTTTTTCACTTGTTGTGCTGGTGGATGATTGTCTCATATTTGGTTATACCACCATGTAACAATTCTTTGTCAACAATGATATGCTTCCCATTTCTTGTATCCACCCTCTTCTTGGATGTCTGAATCCTGTCTGAACTGGACAAATGGCAGGCCTGTGGTTTTGGCATTAGCGCCATGCAAATAGTCTGCAGCGACAGGAACTGAAATCATTGGTTTTGGTAACATTTTCGAAATCACAGCATGGAGGTAAACACCACATGTTCTCCTGAAGTAACCTGTTTTTCCATGCAACTACTACCAGTCTGGAATATGGATGACAATTCTGCTTGGATGGGTGTGTGCAGAATATGCCTTTGGCGCTTTGGTTTGTATGCCAAAGGGTATCTTATGAGCTGTGGGATATAAAACATAAGCAGGGGTGGGTTTTTACCATGTTGGAGGGGAATCTTGGAGGGTAACTGATGGCCTAGTGCTGTCTGGATGGGATGTCTCTCCTTATCCTGCTCTCCTGTCCTATGGCAAGATGCCAGCGCTTATATGCCTGGAATGCAAGATTGTCGTTTCACACATTATTGCAGCAAGTACCTAATGGACTTACCACTCCGTGCCCAGAAATGAACTCATTGTCCTCAGAGGTGTACCCAAGGCAGCACACTATGGCACTAAGTGAGGGGCAGCCCATGCAAAATGTTATTGTCAGAGATGTGACTGAGGACAAAGGAGCAGTCACATGACCTAAGTACAGATCCTTGTCCCATACTTGTAATTATTGAAAACTCAAAAACCTCCAAATGAATGCATCTTGTACATGTGATGTTGCCCATGTCCTATGAGTTTTTCCTCAAACTAAACAAAGATTGTTTGATTTGAGGGACATGTATCACTGATGAGAGTCCACAGAATGATCTCCTCAAGTCTGATCCATCGAGGTCCTTACCGGGTTGTCCTACATAAGGCCCAATTATTTCTAAAACTGTTTCCAACATATTCCCAACAGTATTTTCTATTATGTAAAAAAGGGTCCTCCAACATATCACATTAAATCAGGTTTTGATCTGAGGTGCTTTGGCAGAAGGTGCCAATAATAATCATAACAACAATAGTAATAAGCATTAGTCTAAAATAAATTCACCTCGATGGTTACAGGAAAGGAATTCTTCATTTGTAACATATGTAAGAAAATTTGGAACAATATCAAATCACATATGTAAGAAAATTTGGAAAAGATTTGGAACAGCAAACTTGAATGGACATCAGGAGGGAGGCATGTGATGGTGAATGTGCAACGCCTTCAACAATGTATGGAAGCGCAAGAGAAGACGTGGAGTGTGAGAAAAGGCACAAACAAACAACGAACGTAAAATTGTGGGAAGAACCTATGTTCCACAGTGTGCAAGGAAGTGTTGTCATCGGTTGCTGCAGTGGAACAGTTGGACCACTTGGGAAAGTGCCCTTGTTATAAAATATCAGAGGTGGTCTCATGGAGAAGGAATAAAAGCCTGAATTCTCTAGCCCTTGCTCCACGGAAAAGATACCCCCTCACAAGAGGACAAGAAGGCCCCTAAAATGAGCCCTTCCAAAAGATAGGATAAGTGTGTTGACCGCCCTTTTGTTGCCCACTTTTTTGCTCTAGGTCAATTTGGGCCCCACCATAGCTTGTATCATTTTTAGTGCCATTCATGCACTCCTTGTTCTCACTTGTCTCCTTTTCATGTGTTGCAGTAAATTTTGAACCCCCCAAGTTTAGCTGGCTGACTGGGTGTCGCACTTGCTGCCTTTCATTGTCCAGGATGTGGCATAGTACCACTGTAGTGCCTTGTCCTGTCATGTACAGAAAGTTATGGTAATCCCTCTATTAATAATTGCCAGTTCCTTATTACAGGGAAACTTGAACCCTAATTTGGTCATGATGTTTGGGAAATGCAATACACACACGGTACATGTTATTCTATATTTATCTACATTCAAATTTAAACTTTCTTTCCAGTACACTAATGATGATATTTAGTGTTGAGCTCACTGATTTGTTTACAAATGCTATAAGGGGGTTTCACACACAGACCAAGGGTCAAGAGCCCAAATACTACTTGCAATTCCATTGGTCCATAGCCTCATAATCTGCCTTGGTCGGCCTCTCAGCTTTCACACATGGACCAAGGGTTGAGAGGCCGAGGGCGTCTAAAATGCCTACATGGCAACACTTTTTGGAGGTTTTGGCGCCAAAAGTTTGGTCCCTCGAGAGAAATTTGAGTTTCTATTCTCGTTCGGACCAAACTCTTGCCGAGGTGCCGAACTTTTTTTCAATTAAAATATTAAGATTTGACAAGATCTCAACTGATAGATTAAAACAATAACTTATTTTACCTTGAAATATTCTACCCAAATGCTTTACCTAGATTTTAACCCAGATTTTTTATCCAACTTTTTAACCTAATTTTTTTTGAATTTTCACTAGAATTGTTTTACCTGAATTTTTTTGTGCTTATGTTGGAATTTTTTTGTATAATAAGCATTTTGGCCATTTTCTTGACTTTTTACCAAAAATGTGTTCCCTTGTAGACTCCATGGCTAGAGAATGTGAGTGGAAAGTTTCATAAAAGTAAGATTCTTAAGAAGTAGAAATTGACTTAAAATTTGTCAAATGGTATGGGTCTCGGCCTCTCAACTCCGCCCCTTGGGCTTTCACACTACAAGGACCCAAACTCCGGAAATTACATATTTTAATATATTTTTTCAACTCCAAAACTCAGCTTCTCAACATAGTTCGGTCCACGGTCCGCTTGTGAAACCCCCTAAGTTTTTACTCTTGATGAATATTTTTACCAACTATGTTTAGGATGATCCCCCTCTTTCAGTAGTGTAGATAGTTGTCCTCTCAGAAAAAGAATTGTTCAAATGTGAAAATTTATAGCACTTTTTGAATAATTAGTTTGGTTTCACTAAACATGAACTTTAGTGAAGCTCAAGAAAGTTAGCATAAGTTACTTTCTTGTTCATCATAATCCCAAAGTTCCCAAGGGTCCCAAAGTCTTGAGGTGGACTTTTGGTTCTATGATTGCAATTTATTGATTTTGAATCCTCAAAATCTTGTATGAAGTTGCAAGAGTGTGGAATTATGTCAGAACATAATCTATATTCTCATCAGACTTCCTAAAAATATTAAAAAGGCCATGTAATCCCTCAAAATCCTTGACTATTTCTCATCTAAAATACTTCAAAAGTGTTTATTCTAATTCAATATGTGGAAAATGAAAATCAAGCTTTCTTTCCATCTCCAATTCTAAGATCTCCAATTCTAATTCTCCGCCTATGTTAGTAAGATCCATGCTCACAAATTATCATGAACTTTTGTTGCACAATTTGAAAGATTATAGTGTTTGAAGTGATGAAAATGTTTTTCTTTTCCATGCGTTTAAAAGATGAGCAGACTTTGACTCCACTTGGTGTCAAACTTTTATGTTACAAAGATTCTAAATTTTTTAAACCATTAGAATGTGCACAATGTTAGTTCCCTGTAAACTCATTTTTTGAGGTAGAGGAAAAGTGAAGGAATTCCAAACAATTTGTGCAATGAAAAAAAAATCCTCTAAATTTAGTGATAAAATGGAGTTATTTTCTTATCACCTTGCCTAGAATAATGAGGAAAAATTGACTTTTCTTGGAATGAAAGTTTTGCAATATGGTATATTTTTCTTTGATAACCTCAAATAGAAAAAGTTGCTTAGTTGTATTATAAAACTCACATTCAATAGAGAGTTGTAGCAAAAGTTCTTGAAGTTGCCCGACATATCTTGATCATTTATTTTTAAGATGACATAACTTTTTTCTACATGCCTAATGAGAATAAATTTCATATTATTATGTGGGTCTTATCTACTTGCATCTTCAATATTTAAGGAAATTGAAAATATAAATTGCAATCATGAAAATGTGCCTAAGATCTACAAAAGCCTACCTTGAAACTCTTGGTCCTTAAGGGATTGAACAATTGGTACAACCCTCTTTTAAATGTGAGATTTTCTTTACAAGTCCTTGACATGATTCAATTCAAGATTGATTTTTAAATACTAATAATGGTAATAGATTAGTCACAGATTGATTGCCTTGCTAGACAAGGTGCCAATATAACTAAGTAAATTCTACATAAAATTTAGGGATATTATTTTGTTCTTCATTTTATTATTTCTACTTTGAAAAGAAGGATGCAAATTTATTTTGAAAATCAGATTTGAATTTTGAATTTTGGATTTGAATTTTTGGATATATAATTTTGGATTTTCAATTACCTAGTGAATTTCATTTATAGAAAATTACATTTTGTAAAAAAGGAAAAAGTGATGCATTTTAAAAATCTTCCTTCATTGCACCATTTTTTGGAAAATATTCCATTTCTTCTACCTCTAAAATTTAGAGTACAATAAATTACATCATATACACCACAATGGAGTAAAATTTAGAACCTTTGTAACGCAAAAATTTGACATCAAATGAAGTCAAAGTTTGATGATCCTTTTAATCCAATGGTTTCTTTGTTGAGCCATTGGCGATAGAAACATGAACGTTGGTGAATTGGATCTTCAGGTTGAGTAGTTCTACTAGAGATATGAAAATTGCGGAGAGGTTGCAGCCGTGTCCAAGATATAAGGGCAATCTACGCCCATGAATGAGCTTGTGACCACCCATAGCTTGATAATCACAAGTTTCTTAGAAGGCACCATACAATTGAGTTAAAAAAATGTGATTGACATTAGCGCAATGTCATGTGGCGTTGCTGTAGAAGCCACATCTTGGCCAGGGAAGGATGTGTTGTTTAGTTTTTTTGGCGTCTCTTGAGAAGGTGGTGCAAACAGCGCTTGCGCCACCCTTGAGGCTCTTGAGCATGAGTGCGCAAAAGAGACAAATTAAAGCATTTTTCTTTAAAGTGTTGCAGATGTTGCACATGTAAATGATCCATAGATATGTGGGTTTGCCTATGTATTGGATGCGTCCATGAGAGTTGGCCTTGTAGTAAATCGAGTCCTTCCTTGGAAGGACTGAAGCTGATTCGTGATGAGTGAAATGGTTTGTTCGAGGTGCTCTATTGGGGTTGTCAAGGGACGTGGCGCCGAGGGCCTCTCTGTATTGTATTTTTAGCATAGATTAGTTTGTTACTAATCTACAGGTTTAGGGACGTACATCGGTGCACCACATTCATCCATGGATGATTTCGATCCACTTAGGATTGTGTGTGTGCATATAGCGCCGCACACGCCCTTGACTTGACGTCTTTGTCAAGTCAAGCGTTGTGAGTGTATTAGAGAGTGTTTAGTGATTACCTTTGCTTGAAAGTGATTGTTTATCATTAGTAAAGGCTCCGCATTCTCTTATACTACTTGCACTCGTTGATTCTTCATTTGTGGAGTGCAAGAAGCATGACTACTCTTGTGATTTACTCGTTATTCCTTAAGAGTGTACTACGTATACTTGTTTTAGTGTATGTTTTCCTTTATTTGATGTTGGTTAGCACTCTCGATCTATTGTGGTTATCGATCTTTCTATACACAACAGGGTGACCTCTTGATTCTTATCACGCCCTTCTGTTGTGCCCAATGTGAGCTCAAATTCCATGAGTCACACATCCTTTAGCCTTGTCGTCTCCCAAGGGAGAGATCAACGTTGTTGTTTTAGGAGTAGAAGTTCGTGCTACATTACAGTATTTGGAAAATTAGAGACACAACTTGAGGTGTCGTAGCATGAAGTTGTTGTTAGCAAAGTGATGGATGCGCACCTCTCTCATTAAGTCTAGGATGAAGAAAACGAATGAACTGAACCCGCCCATGTGCTACATAAATTTGCCATCCAATAGTGTTGCCAGTTTGGCTTGTTTGGTGAACATGGAGAAGTTGAGATTCAAGTTTTTTCCCTGCTTGTACAGTAGGGTGACATTCATATTGGCGTTTGGGCAATTCCAGGGATGGTGTCCCACATTGCTGCCAACTTTGACACCCTCCACAGGGCTAAAAAATCATTATTCTACCCTGAAATTTTGGGGACAACATCACTTCTATGTTGAAAACATGCATTGAATTCTTGAGAGGGTGTCAAAGTGGGCAGCTGTGAAACTTTTTTCACAGCTAACCCCTATGTTAGTAGATTTTGAATATCTTCTTTTGAATACATTTCTGGCCTTGAAAATTTTTCGACATGTTATCAACATAAAGGTAACCGTGTGTCGAAAATTGCATATTGAAATAACAAACTCTCAGCCCTAGGGAGGGTGTCAAAGTTAGAAGTAGTAAAATGGTTTTTCCCTTTGTTTCTCACAACTACACATGTTGGTAGATTTGGGATGTGATTTTTTGTGCATTTTTTGGGCTTGAAATTTTCCACACATGTAATTAACATATGGATGTTTTCACTCCAAAAATTCCATGGGCAAAAAAATATCCTCAATCTTTGGGAGGGTGTCAAAGCTGGCAGCTGTGAAACTTTGATATCTTTTTGTTTTATAAGTCCCTTGGACTTGAAATTTGGTATGCATGTTGTCCCCACAAAATTTCAAGATAAAATAATAATTTTTCAGTTGTGTGGAAGGTGTCAAAGTTGGAAGCAGTGTGGGACACCATCCCTGGAATTCCCCAAACGCCAATTTGAATGTCACCCTACCGTACATTGTGGTTGTGAGAAAATCCCAAGTTCTGTTATGTTGATTGGTGGGCACAAAAAGCTTCTTGTTGCTGTATATGTTTCAAATTTGATGCCAAAGAGGGTATGAGACTTGAACATGTCTTGCCCGTCGTCTTATAGACATGCCCAAAATTGCAAGGATCCATAACTTCAAGAACCTTACATGCTTTTGCGACCGTATTGAAGTTGCAAATTAAGGCTACAAAGTCCTCTTCTAAATGGTATTTTCCAAAGCAATGCCGGGGTCTGCCTAGCTTGCCTTGTTCATTAATCCTTGATGTTGTTGTTCGTACATGTGCAATCGGCAAAAAAAATTGAGACTTGGTCCTATAGAGGTTAAACTCCATTCATAATTTTAATAAGAGGAGATCTGTGCACCAAATTCTTGGGTGGTGGCTAAAAGACGTGTAGATGGGCGTCGGGGCCCTTTTAGAAGTGCTCGAGAGAGGCGGACTGGTGTGCGTGTGGGCCATGCTCCCCGAAGCTTTGAAGACAAAGATCACGTCTACAATTGACGAAATTTGTTGGAGTACGTTGTCCTCCAACATGAGGCTTGTAACCTCAACTAGTGACATCTAAAATAGGTGGTGTCCGTAGATGGATTTTGAGCGGGATCCTCTACCTGAACACATGTGATTGGAGCATGGAACTTCTTCTTGCACGGTTGGATTGAACTCCTTAAATCAAATGGTGGTTGCAAGCCGATCAATGGAGCTTGGTGCTTCCGTGTGAGGAGCAATGTGTGCTTGATACAATGAGTTTTATTGGTCTTTGTTCACCATTGTCCATTATGTGAGGTCAGAAAATTTAAAAAACTAGGCAATTGGATACTTACCACAACCGAGGTGTCTCTAGGACAATTGACATTTGATTCCACTGAGACCTGGGCTGCTAGACGTTGAGCGCGACATACTTCTTATAAACAACACAACTCCTCATTCTACAAAACCTCCATCCGTTCTTTGCCACGCGAATAGGTGGAATTTATTATACTCTTCTTGTAGACCTAGGTAGGATGTTGTGAGGCATAAAGCTCTTGTGATCCTTGTGGCTGATATTCCAGTAGCAGCGTGTAACGGGTCGGGTGTGTCTAATATGAATTGGAGGTTGTTGCGCCGAATCCAAAATAAGGATGTTCTAAGAAGCCTAAGGGCCGCAAGAAGAGAATTGACCTCTTGCCAAATGGAGATGGGGCTCTCTTGATTTGATGCAGGTGGAAGCACTAGATGCTACTTAGCAAGTGTATCACCAAATTTCATTTCAGAGGTTGGCCACATGTGCCAAGTAGATGTAGTTGTGGAACTTCAACGAAGACACTTCCTGCAACAGCCTTCACTAGAGTGCATGTGGTTGTGGTCAAGGACAAGGTAGACGTCGAGGCTTCTAGATCTAAGTGCAAATTTTGTTTGTGTATGTGGAAGGCCACGCTTAGTTGTGGAAAATCCAACGAGAAAACTATCGTGCATTTCCTACATAGCTCTTGGATATTGAGCATTGAGGATTCCCGGTTCCTTGGCTTGGCTTGGGCAAATTGTGCTTAGAGTTGTAAGCAAAAGAATTTGAAGCTTGATGTAGGACCATTTGATGGAACTCGGCAATGGAGATTCCTTCTGGCACAAATGGACTCTTTGGAAGGGTGAAGAAGGCCTCATCTCCAAAAACGTCATACTTCTTGGTTTTTGCCTCTAATTGTTCTTCTATCCTCAGCGTACGTGCAACGGCTCTCCAAAGCATATGGTTCCTCTAATCTTCACCACGTAATCCAATCCAACCTTGATGCTCATTTCTTGTTGTCGCTATTTGACAGCAGATGTGGATCCCCTCCATGTGATGCCAGCTTTGAGACGGTACCTGACTTCTCCACCAACGAAACTGCTCGCTCCAAATTCTATCAATGCTCACTGAGCATGCTATATAGATCACACTTGAAATAAGTGAGACGAGAATCCTACCGGTAGTAGCATCCACCTAGGATTTACAAGCTTGGTTGGCAACAAGACATGGACGACACGAATGAGCATACAAAACCCGCTAATACCGCAATACATGCCCGATCGTGAGATCCGGTTTGACTTATTCCAAACATCCGTTTATAAGTGGGCTCGATGCCGCGTAGACCCTGACAAGGTGACTCCTCATTGGTTTGCACAAGAATTGTGTACCAGCAAGAACTTAGCCCTACAATGTCAAGTACACCGTTTACCTTATATGAGGTGGTAGAGAGGTGTGGGCTCTTACTTGGATGTGCACATACCTTGTTTCTGTGTGTTGTCTTGGAAGCTTGTTTCCATGTTGGCGTTGGTGTGTTTGTGGCTGCAGTAGTTGGTGTTGCAGCTCTTGGTGTGTTGATCCTATCAAGGTGTGTCGTCTTATGCTTTGCCCTCCCTTCTCTTCTAATACTTGTGTGTTTTTTGGTCCTTGGCTTGCTTTGTCTTCAGCTGCTGCTTGTCTGTTGTAATCGTATTGTCTACTGCTGATAGGACTTTTAGTATGTGGAAACTTTCAGTTGTTTTTGTTATGCACCTTATCTATTCATAAACCAACTGACTCCAACTTATTGCTGCTACACTCCTTTCAGATCGGCTTATACCTACGCATGACAGAAGACTTCTCCGAATCAGGGGAGAAACCACTCACTCAACACACCAGGTTAAGAAGGCGGCAGACAAGACTGACGGCCCCCACGAAACCCCGATCCAAGCCCAAGAGTGAAGTATCTCACCTCATAGCCACGGCGTTGCTGAATACACCTCCAGCAGTGAAGATCGGTGGAACAGTCCCGGCAAACCCTGATACGTTACTGAAGACCGCAGATCTCAGTGGATCGCCGAGGCGACTGCAACCCTCTGTAGCCCTCGTCATCAACAATCGCATTGACAACTGTACCTGCAGTACACAGAAAGAAGTCAGTTTGCAGCTCACTGCAACCGAGTACGGGTGCCCAAGAAACCAAGTCCACAATAGAAGCCTGCGACAACCGCAACATACACTACGGCATCGACTGTCCTCATCGCACCTGACCTCATTGAACCAGAGAAGACAGAATCAACTCCGCCACAGCGCTCTGCAGGATCTACGGAGTTACTCTATTTTGGAAGACTGGAGGGTCGGACTCAAGAGTGGTAACACAGGCGTTGGCCACAACGTAGGAAGCCCTATCGTGACAAGCAAAGGAGGAAGCCCGGAGGTCGCATACCCTAAGGGTTGCACACGATCCGGAACCCCAAGAACCGCCTCCACGAGCCGCAGTCCTTCCAAGCGCAGCAGCCTGAACAGACGCCGAAGTCCTCAAAGAAGTGTAAACGCCGCTAATTACCCAAGGAGCGCCCCTGGGCACCGGTGCCAGAGGCAAGTTTGCCATCGAGCCGTTACAGTCTTCACAGGGAGTCGAGAGCGATTACTCCCAGGCACAGAAGGCAGATTCCAGACCCATGAGCGAAGCACACTAACCGGTAGGGCAGGAGCGAAGAAGCCCCAGTCTGACAACGAGAGCGAGAACCACGCCGACCCTATCGGTAATTAGCCGTCCACAGCAGGTTCAATACTGTATGCCTGTCATTTACCAGTACTAACTAGTTCATGTTGCTCAGCCACAAATTGGCAACATTTCAACCAAGTTAAGTTCATACTATCAGGTCATAGTTCTCTCCCACTGCCCTTCTTGTTTAGTAGTATTTTTCCTCGCTGGGTTTATTTTGCAAACCAGTGGGCGTGTGCACAAATCTTAATATTAAATTTGTTGACTTGGGGAGGTGACCGCTTTTATGGCACCTCTCATGTGTGTGTATGGATAGTAGTCTCTAAATCAGAACTCCTAGAAGTTAGGGGTCAAGGTGCTTGCTTGAAAGTCATCCACATTGGTGCTCTATTCTCCTTCTTGATTACATTAACTTCACCAAGCCCTCAACGCATGTTGTGGGAAGAAGTTAAAATCAAGGTGATAAGGAGTGATGTTATAGTGACCCTACACTTTACTACTAGTGACACCCTTGCGTTTGTTATTGATAGAATGGCTCAACTTCAAACTATGGCTACCCCCTCTAAGAGATTGTTTGTAGAGGCAGTTGAGGAAAATGCATGTGACGTAAATGTACCTTCAAATGCATTAGTAATTGCAAATACCTCCCAGAAAAAGGTGAAGGCAACAAGTTTGCCTCACACCGAATACTGGTTAGGGTTCAACACAATGAACACCATTGCAAAGAAAAGTGGCAGCCCCAAAGTACCATTGATTGCTTTAGAAGAATTAGTGCAAAATGGTTTAAGTCCTATAGAGGCAGCTGAAAATGTTGAAGCATTACCATCTTTTCCTTTCGTCCTCCAAGCGGAATGGCCCTCGAAAAGAATCGATGGGAAGGTGGGCAACCACTTCAATCTTACCCAACTTCCAAGTGAAGTTGAGGTAGATGAAGTGGGTTTTGCCTTAGATTACCAAGTTTCAATTCACTTTGAACTTGGTGATCAAACATGGGGAAAGGAGGTTGTGTTAGAGAAAGTCAAAACAAGGCTAAAAAACATGGGGATTCCCTTGGGCACTCGGATTGGTGAACCAGTAGCAATATTTTGCTATCACCAATCCGAAAAATGGAATGGGGTGATAAAACTACACCTAGAAAACCCGGAGAAAGATGGAAAAGGGTTGCTAAAAGGCTTGAGGCCCTTCATTCTGACATTGAATGAAGGAATCCCACATCTAGGCAAAGTGTGTAAAACATACGATGCATTGGCCTTTTCGCACCTCTTATCGGTCAAAATCTCCGGCCCCAACCTTGCCAATAGAGAGTCATGTGACCTACACAATGAGATTGTTAGGGATAGTTTTGCGAGAGGATATGATTTTGAAGTTACAGGGATAGAAAAGAAAGCTATCTTTGAATTTGCATGGGTCAAAACCCCCTCTCCCATGCAAGCGGCCAAGGTTAAAGACTACAAAATCTCATTGCATAATGAGATCTTTGTACCGGCCTTTGCACCGCGGAAGATGGATGAGGATGAGATTGCAAAAAAGAATTGTCTAATTCTCATTGCAAAAAATCTCAACAAAACAAAAAGTGAAAAAGAGCTAGCGGATGGGATAAAATCCATACTAGGGGTGGAGAATGTGGTTGATACATTCTTCAAACTCGAACATGGTCGACATGTAGGAACTTGCAACATTGAGTGTTTAAATGCCGCGGTATATAAAAAATATGTCAAACAAAGTAAACAACTCCACGGCAAGTACATCATGTTTACTCCCCACCCCAAAAGCTTGGACGGGAGTAACAAACCAAGTGTGGATGAATTGACAAGATTAGGGTTCTCGGATGTAAACGCTGCTGTAGCAAACGCAGTAATTGCCATGGAAAATGGCCCAATCAAAAACAATGGTGTTACCCTACAACAACTTCGGAGAGAAATGAAGACTTTGAAAGGGGAAATCGTGGAAGAAGCTAGACAATACGCGGACCTAGTGCAAGCTAACACAATAAAATCCCTTAGAGGGGAAATGTCAACTCTCCGCTCCCAACTCATTGCTACCATCATGGCTGCAGAATCTCAAGCATCGGAGCGGGAGCAAAGAGCCATTGAAAACAAGATGGATATGTCAAACTAATAGCGTCAAACAACGCTACAACTATAGTATACATATATACTAAAAAACATACTAAAAAAACACTAAAAGTATATATAAATACAAACAAAAGAAATGAAAAACATATAATAGTATACTTATATACTACAAAACAAAACAACAACAACAACAACAACAACAACAACAACAACAACAACAACAACAACAACAACAACAACAACAACAACAACAACAACAACAACAACAACAACAACAACAACAACAACAACAACAACAACAACAACAACAACAACAACAACAACAACAACAACAACAACAACAACAACAACAACAACAACAACAACAACAACAACAACAACAACAACAACAACAACAACAACAACAACAACAACAACAACAACAACAACAACAACAACCACAACAACAACAACAACAACCACAACAACTACAACAACAACAACAACAACCACAACAACAACAACAACCACAACAACAACAACAACAACCACAACAACTACAACAACAACAACAACAACCACAACAACTACAACAACCACAACCACAACCACAACCACAACCACAACCACAACCACAACCACAACCACAACCACAACCACAACCACAACCACAACCACAACCTCAATCAACAACAACTACAACATCCCACACCCCTCCCACTAGTAGTTGTAAACACTACTCATTGCATACTACTAATTATACTTTGCGGAGACATAGAAACTAACCCCGGCCCCATGCCAAATGTCTTCCACAACCATCCAAAAATACACAAAAGATTATCAAAAATATACTTCATTCCAAATACTATCAAACTCCACCCCGAATATCAACACTTGGCATCTTCCTTTGCACCACTCCTTAATAGTAATCACACACTTCACCAAACTTACTCCACCCTCTACCCCAACATCTCCCGCTACATACATCAAAAAAACAACCACCCACCCACACATATCTTATTCGCCATAATTACCACCCTCCACCCTTCAATAGACGAATGCAACAATATCACTAACCAACATTCTACCAATACAAACCCAACACATTGGACAAATATATTACTAAACACCCTATCCGCTCTACATAACCCCCCTGAAAGACACATAGACACACTCCACCCATATACCAAATTCCTAGACGAAAATCAACACCTTTTTGAACACAAAACCTCTCTACATAATGATCTATACAACTTTATTCATAGCCAAACCATACCTCCTTCCACCAATGAACTACAACTAAAATTTCCCTACTTTCCACATAATCTCATCCTTGAAGCTCTTAGATGCTTTGAACCAATTCATGATTACACGCACCCCACCCCGACACCGGCCCCCATTCCCCCTCCACTTTGTAACCAAGACAATACAGACAATAGAAATACACATATAGTTACATGGAACGCCTCATCGTTAAACACTGCTTTACCATGCATCCACAATCTAACCGCCCACACCAACACACCACCCGCCATAATTGCTATACAGGAAACTAAACTAACGGCTACTAAATCCACGAAATACATTCAAAAAACATTCCCTGATTACAAACTTATATTTAATAACACTCATTCTCTCACACGTTGCATCCAACAACGAAGGCCATATACACCGGCAAGAGGAGGCCTACTCATGCTCATACACCAATCATATGCCTTCCCCGGGAATATTACTAAAATCCCTACCCCGACTAATATATCACCATATCTCCAGATGATTGAAATTACTAACCGACCCCTCCAACCATGGCTCATTCTCCACCTATACATGCCCTCACACATTGAAGACTCTAGGTTTATTCCGGAAATCCAAAATTCCATCACCTCACAAATAAATACACATACTAATCATACAATAATACTTTGCGGAGACTTTAACCGAGACATCGCCCTTATTGGGAGACAAAACGGAGAGTTTGTCACCCCCCCACTTGACATAGACTATCAATGGCAACAATATACGAATAACCTAGATTTATATTTAATTCCAACAAATACACAATACTCCCGGCAAGGTGGACTTAATTACACTCACACCAGCCTAATTGATGGATTTTACATCAAAACACCTAACCGTACCCAATATACATCTATCACTAATACCTCAACCAACTTAAACTCGGACCACTTCCCAATCCAACTTAATATACCTCACAATACCCTTATAAGTAGACCCCCCAAGACAACCAACTCAAATGATATTAAAATATTAAACCCCATCCCAAAAGAAAACCTTGACAATTTTAATACAATATTCTTTGAAAAAAACTCACTACAAATAGACTCCCTTACAAATACTCTTTCTAACCACCAACACCTCACACATACACAATGGCAAGATGCTTGCACGACCCTTGACAAAATTATTAACGAAATTTCTACTACATTAGAAAAGACCTGTAAAGCGCCTCCAATACCACAACTCACACCTAGAACCTCAAAACAAGGGGGGTATCTCCCAAGAAAACTAGCCAAAAAGTGGAAACAACATCTTGCCACATACCACACTATTCGCAAAACAATTTATATTGCTAAAACCAACCAAAATTGGCAAATCCACCCCATAATCTCCGAACTACAAAACCTCCGTCATCCCCAAATCCCACAAGTACCACCACCCAACACCTCTCACGAAGACTGGCTAAAAGACATTGCAATCATTGCAAAAACCACCAACAAAGAAGCTCGGAAAATTACTACAAAATACGCAAGAGAATGTGTCAAAAAAGCTATTTCTAAATATCGTCAATTATACGAGACCAACCCAAAAAAGATTAATAGAAAAGTCTTTAAAAACAACACAAACCTACCACTAGATTGCATTTTAGATCAAAACAATAACATTCTAACCAGCCCTGATGACATCGCAAATGAAATACATTTTCAACAACCTATAAACAATAGACCATCCACCCCCCCATGTCACCTCCAACCACAACATACATCAACATGCACGTGCGGAGTTAGGCAATACCCGTGGCACGATTTGGACGGATTTACCATTGATAAAAGAGGCGAACCAACAACACCTCTCCACTCATATTATAACAAAGACACATACAACATGTGCCTAAAAAACTTGGGAACCAACAAAGCCCCCGGCCCAGACCATATACCGAACTCAATTCTAAAAAACATGCCCCCAAGATTCCATGACCTTCTATCACTATTCTTCCTTCACTGTTACAAACAAAAATCCATCCCCGCATCTTGGAAAACAAGCCTAACAATCTTATTATACAAAAAAGGCAACCCATCCATGCTACCTAACCACCGACCCATTGCCTTAGCTAACACCATTTACAAACTATATACTAGCACACTAACATCAATATTATCGGCCTACGGGGAAAAACACCAAATATTACACGAAAGCCAAGAAGGGTTTAGAGCCGAGAGAAGTACCACACGGCAACTTCAAACACTCATTGCCGCTCTTGAGGATGCCAAATTCACGAATAAAGACATTTACATACTCTATATTGACTTCAAAAATGCATTTGGTTCCATTGACCATCCTCGATTGCTCGCCGTTATGAGTGATCTTGGGTACCCGGAAGACGCAATCACACTAGTTGGCAATATATACTCCCAATCTACCACTACATACGTCGGAGAATTCTTTGGTAAAACACGCCCTATCCCCATCCAAAGGGGTACCATCCAAGGCGACACATTGAGCCCATACCTCTTTATTATTTTTCTTGAACCTCTACTGAGATGGCTTCAAAAAGGCAATAATGGCTACACATTTGGAACCTCTAAAATCACTATAAATTCGGCCGCATATGCCGACGATCTAGCGGCCATCTCCGGACGTCTTAAATCACTTCAAACTCAATTAGACAAAATAGACAAATTTTGTCTATGGACCGGGATGGAACTCGGGGTCCAAAAATGTGCCGTAACCGGGTGCCCAAACAAATCCAAAATAAATCCGACCGCCTTCAAAGCCCTTATCCAAGCTACCAATATCCACTATCGTAACCAACCAATTCCGGTTCTCAACCAAAACCAACCCTACATATACCTTGGAATAAACCTAGTCCCATCTTTAAAATGGAAAATTCAAATTCACGCTACTACTACAAAACTTATTAAACAATGCAAGGAACTTACACTATGTCCGGCCACATTGCAACAAAAAATAAAAATGATTGATACCGTCATACGTCCGGGTATTGCATATAGTTTCTATGCGGTCCCATATTCCATGCCCGCCATAAACAAACTTGACAAAAAAATCATAGCCATACAAAAGAAAATATGTGGACTTCCCAATTGTACGCCCAATGTCATAACACAACTCCCCCATCAATTATTCGGATTAGAAGCTTTTTCCCTTAAAAATGCCTACCTACGTTGCATTGGAAAACAACTCCAGAATGCACTTAACGATAAAGGACGACTAGGACTAATTTATGGTGGACTCCTTTGACACATCCTTGCCATTTATGGGGGAGCACAATACCTCCAAAGACTTAAAAAATCTGATTGTCTTAGATCTCCCATTACCCGCACGCTTTTTCTACTCAAAACAGAAGGTCAAACATTTCTAAAAAGCACACTAGAAGATTTCCTACTAGACCCCGCGCCGCTCGAACAAAACTGGGCAAATGAAATACATAACCTCCCTAGACTTGACCGACAACTATCCGACAAACTCCTACAAAAACTTTTTTCCGCAAACATTACCGATCTAAAACAAATCACCCTACCAAATGGAACACACCTTATGAACGATAAGAGCTACAAGAAAATCTATGGTACCCCTCATAAATTAATAAAAAGTGCACTTAATATTGCTAAACAATTATTTTGTCACCCTACATGTCTCCCTATATGCCCTAACCCTTGCACCAATCACCCCCCACCGTACACACTTAAAGACTCATACATCATCAATCATGATGACATCCACCCCAACATCAATCCCCCACTAACCCCTCCAAACCCGCCACATTCACAACCATATGCCCCTCCACCACATATACTAAAAAATCCTTCCATACACCCAATAAACAACATAACCGCGCACAAACATAGAAAGTACATTGACTCTAACAACATAAGCAAACAATATACAACATATCTATGCCATTGGTCCCACAACAACAACACCTACGTCAAATGGCTTCCACAAAGTAATCTTTTCCCTTGGCACAACCCAAATACCTCCTCACATAACACCGAAATCCTCACACAATACTACCTTAGAACCCAAAACAATTATTACCGAAATATCATACAATTACACCACCCCCAAGCACAACCTCGCGATAGAAGATTTGTCACGCCACCTCTCATTATCCCCCTCCTTAACATCTTTACAACCGAATGCAACCCGGAAACTGACATCCTAGCACAAACAAATACAATCAAAATACAACAAGATATTGCCCACATATACGAAGATAACGGTAGACATCTAATAACCATACCACTCGATAGACTAAAATGGCTATGGAACCAATATCACAACGCACTACAAACCCCCATTAACATTGAACCAATACCCCAAACATTTGAAACCGAAATTGTTTGGCTATACCAAAGATATAAATACCGAATACCCAAAAATGACCCCCTTAAAAATGCACACTACACATTACCCGATCCTATCTTAGACTACCTTATTACATCTTTGAATATTACACATTCATACTTCTCATCCCCCGTTACATGTTCCACAAAAATCTCTAAATTTTACTCTCCATTCGAACGCGATAAGATTTTTGGTTCTCTTGGAAAAGCTTTTGATTATAAGTGGAGTGGAATAGGCCTTGCACACCCTCACAATGTAGAAGAAACACAACAAGCAACACATTGGGCACGCCTAGCGGCAAATAGTGACCCCAACCACAACATCACCATTATTATCACTCCCGACACTCATTGGTACCACAACCCTAACCCACACCTAGGCCCATTCCCGGACTCTCACATTATAGTATTATTTGAAGCAGACTCTATGACTTACAAAGAACCCACTATACCACCGCAAATACAAACACCCCGTCTTGAACCAGCAACTCTACGTATCCTCTGTATACATCAACAAACTCAAGAAATAGGTACTCTAGAAAACCTCACTCATCTCACGTTGATAGCAAAAAATCTAAACATTAACAAGGTATACACCGCAATTGCTTCTCCCACACCCATTTCAACCCGTGTAAACCGCAACAAAAAATGGTCTAGAACCCCCCACACAAACATCTCGACATCACCAATTACCGAATTGAGCCTCCCCCTCTCCTACTACCAAATTAATACAGACCTTAAATTTGACCCCAACTTTAGCTACTACACTGACGGCTCTTTTAAAGAACCAACCGAAGTAAGCCCGGGACATTGGCACCGAGAAAAAGCCGGTTATGGGATATACAACTCAACCAAACAAATAAAACTAGGCAAAAGACTACATGGACTCCAAAATATTCTAAGAGCCGAGATGATGGCTATACACAAAACCCTTAAAATAATCACCACTCAATACCCAAACGAACCGGCCCACATTTTTACAGATTGCATAAATGTATTATATCTCCTTAATACACACATAAAACACCCTACTCTACACAATAGTCACCCGGATAAAACTATCCTCACATCTATGGTTGCAATGCTCCAAAACCGTACACAGATCACTACTCTCCACAAAGTCCGAGCTCATGCTAATATCGATGGCAATGAACAAGCCGACAGACTAGCAAAAGAAGGAAGAGAAAAAACCCACAAAAATGCCGAACACCCATACGAACACGCCCATGCCACCCCATATTACTTTCATAGATATGAATGGCCCTCTATGGGTGAAACTCCCGATAAAGGCCCCATACGCTTCTTGGACAAATACCTCAAAAAACATGATCTTGTAAATAACCTAGAAAAACTTACGGAAAACTTTCCCAATATTGATAAATGGACTGGCAACCCAAACATTCATAATGTATTGTCCAACAATTTTTGGAAAAATCCCATTATAACGGATCCACAAATTACATGCCTAATTAAATTCCGCACCGGACAATACATGGGTAATGCCCGCAAACAACTCTTCCTTGGAATAGAAATATTCCCTACAATTACATGCCCAATTTGCAACACCACAGACCCAGACACATGGCTACATATCTTACTCAAATGCCAAAACCCCCATATACACTCACTAATTGTCAAAAGACATAACAAAGCCGTATGGGCTATTCGTAAACTACTAATATCATCAACCAAATCCCGGTGTTTCATTCTCATGAATGCCGGTACCTTTAATGACAACCCACAAGAAAATACGGTCCCTTCTTGGCTATTACCATGCATCTGTGATACTCAAAGATGCCAATGTAATGCAAGATTCAAACCGGACCTACTATGTGTCAGAGGACTTTCATACAATGATCCCCCACCAAACCACATAGACCCTAGTCTTACCATCCAATTTATTGAATTCACATACTGCAATGATAGATTCTCTCCGGACACTATTGCAAACAAAACAAATAAATACCAACCACTACTTGACGATATCCAAGCACTAGGATGGAAAGTAGACCCCCTCATTGTCATCACCGCAGGTGCTAGAGCCACCACCTTCATTCCCTCAATAACAACCCTTGAAGAAACATTTAAAATCCCCATCACTCTAATCAAAACTACCTTTTCAAATATCAATATTATTGCAATTCAACATGCTATGTCGATACTTCTTCATAAACGAAAACTTGAAAACAACCAACCCCTCCCTGACGCTTCAAACCCCCCTCCATAGATCTACACCTACTTTTCCATTTTCACCGCACTTGCCCTACCTCTTTTGGGACTTCTCGGGACCTAGGGTCGTTTTATACCGGTTACTTGATACTGAGTACATAGTGTCTACCCTCGAAAGGGGGAAGTAGTTCCATACTACTAACCCATGCCCGGTGGGCATGGACTTAGTGGTGGAATGAACGGACACTTCACTCACGCCGCCCCCCCCCTTTGGAGACCGGCGTTCTTCTTCTTCTTGATGTGGGATCATCTACACTAATATACATCAAGTACATGCATGTCAAGTTTTAGATGGGTATTTATTTTCAAGCAAGTGTGTGCCAATTAAAGATTATATGTAATTTTTCAATTCGTGTAGAGACTTAAACTACTTTAGTCTGCAATATAAACAACACGTTGTAGTATCTTATGTATTCTTATTCAATTGGTTCTATACACCACTTCATCGAGTTTTTTCTTCTTTTTAAGACTATAAATAAAAAATATCATATTTTACCCGAATTTTATTCTAGTACTACTATTTTCAACCAGCCATGTGATGACTTCACTTGGCTAGCATGCAACTAGCTGCCCGTTGTCCCTGTTTGTTGAGTTAAAATTGGTGACAAGCCCTAGTGAGAATCTGTCTGCTTTGTTAGGAAGGAAATTATCATTTGGAACACTTTAAATACATACTCCGGTATTTATTCTAAGTTCTCATTACAAGTTCGATATTGTCCAGACAGAGTGGGATATCAATGTTAGCTTTGCTTTTGCTGAGACACATGCATATATGACTATTGGTAAAGGTTTAACCCTTTAATTCTAGAACACCTAAGCAACCAAAAATTGGCTTCTTAGATGACATTTTGAGGATGATAATCAATGTAAACAATTGTTTACATTGAGTTCTTTGTAGAGAGTTCATTGAATGTGTAAGCATTAGATGATGATGAAACTTGTCTCAATAACCCCTCAATTTCTATGACAATATCTCACCAAAAACACTTCAAAACTGTTGATTCTAGTGCATTGAGTAAGGAGAGAAACAAAAGCTTAAACTTTTAGTTACAACCATAGGATCTCAATTGAGACTTTTAGAGTAACATATACACAAAATTTCATACACTTTGATTGCACGGATTTGAAGATTATAGTGTTTGAAGTAGAGAAACGAGTTCATTTTCTTTTTTGAGTTAAGCGAATCAGCAGACATTGAATTCACTTGGTGTCAAATTTTTGCACTACTCAAGGTCTAAATTTTTATACCATCGTGTTAAGCATTATAATGATTTTTTGCACACCAATTTTTAGATGTAGCATATTAAAAACAATTGTGCAAGGAGTGGAGGTTTAAAAAGTGCCAATTCACGTTTTATTTTTTTGTGAACTAAACATGTTTACAAATGAAAATCCAAATAGTCAATAAATGTTTTCAAACCACATCTTATAGTAGAAAAAATAAAAAGTAAAATACTTTAAGATCTCTAGTTTTTATGTAGAAAAGAAGAAGTTTTTAGGTTCCTTGCTTGACAATGTGTGACAATGTGTGAAAATTTTCTAACTGGATTAGCATGCTTCACTAAAGACAAATTTTTTTGACAATATGGAAGGAAACAATATTTGTTGCTAGTATTGAAAATCTCACATTCAATAGATTGTCCTAGCAAAAGTTTTTTGAGTTGTCCAATGTGCCCACTCTCGCAAAGCTTTGCTTCAAGATTACATAACTTTTGCATTGAATGTCCGATTTAGGAATACATTATACTTACACAAAGCTTTTGGTAATGTCCATCTACACTAAAATTTTCAAAAAGTATCTTTCTAAATTGACATCGTAGGAATCTGCCCAAACCTTCAAGAGCCCTTGGAGGGGACTCATGGAAATTTAGGGGTTAAGGTAATGATATTCTATCTAAAGAAAGAAATGTTTGTGACATGGATCTTAATTACAATAGTGCACTTTAAAAACTTCTAGCTCTAGCTCCAAAATTGAATTTGAGCCATTAAAATTATTATTTTTGAATTTGAGTTCAACTAGCAAAATGAAGTTTATAAAGTCTAGTTTCCATCCAATTTGAAAATTTGTAAGATACATAAAATTGAACAAGTTATTGCAATATGAAACTTGGGCCTATAACCATGTTTGACCAATTTACTAACTATAGTTGAACACATAATGTATACCTTTGGTGAAATTTTTAGAATTTTAAGCATACTCTGTATTTTATATGAATATTCTTTGCATTTTCTTTGCGTTTTCTTCACGTTTTCTTTAGAAAATCACAAGAGTTTCAAAGTTTTTTAATCACATATGTGATTTTTGTGACATAAACAAGACATATGACCTCATCTCTAAAAAAAAATTAATTTTTTTTCACTTACATTTAATGAAAAATTAGAGCACACATTAGAATGGGAATTGGAATTGGGGCTTCGTAATTCTAGGATTAGGGCCCGACATCCATTTTGGGTCCTTTAGGCACGTGAGCTGATGAAGCAAGTGCTACAGGCCACCTCCAAGGAAGATTTGAGGAAAATTTAGATGTAGAGCAAGATGAGCATCTACCAGGACCATTGCCACAAAAATCGATGCAAGCATTTACAAACTATGGGAGTTTTTGTGAAGTGAGGTCGTGGTGGAATATATGCTTTATGCAGATGATGTTTTGCATGTTTAACTACACTCATGGATTCTTCTAAGCCTTGTGAGCACATTAGCCTTAAAGGATTGAGGCTAATGAGCACACAAGGCCTGAAAAAATCTACGAGAATAATAGATGAACCTATTACAAGATCGCCGAGTTGCGCGGCATGGTTGCCTAGTAGGATCGTCCAGTCGATCGGCAGGGTTGGCCAGTCGCCTGGTCGCAAGGCACAGTTGTCTAGTCGCCTCGCACAATCACTCGACAGAGTCGGCCGCCGATCGCCACGATTATGGCCTCGTTGCCTCTTAGAAGTTAGGAGGGGTCGCCGTCCCAAAGTCACTCTTTGGCGACCCCTCTTAGTGGGCGACCGATAGGCAACCGACCAAGTCACCCGCCGGTCGTCCCGTGGGAGAAGTCGCCTTTCAATGGTCATCCTTGGGCGACTCCTTTAAGTGGGCGACGGGTAGGTGACAACCCTGTTGCCCCCCGGTTGCACCTTGGGAGGGATTGCCCTCCCAAGGTTATCCTTGACCAACTCCTCGACGTGGGCAATCGGAGGGCAACCGGCCGGTCGCCCGCCAATCGCTCCTTGGGAGGGGTCGCCCTACCAAGGTCACCATTGGGCGACCTTTTTTAGTGGAGGACTGGTGTGCGACCGACTTGGTAACCAGCTGGTGACCCAATGAGGCGAGGCGCCCAAGTTGCAACACTTGGTGTGAACGTCCTTCGTGGCCGTAGTCTACCCGGTGATCTTTTTTTTGGTACCTTTTATTTATGCAATTCCAAGGAGAAGTTTGAAGCTGTGCTTTCAATTGTTGAATATTGAATTTTTAAATCTCTAAATCTAAATTCTGAAAAACCCAAGGTTATTAAGTTCTTTTTCTTTTGACTATAAAATAAATATCCTATGATGCACAAGTATTTAACATTTTAATTTTGGGGCAAATATAGCTTGTAGCCTTATACGTTGTTACTCACATGAATGGATTTTGGTTATTATATATTGATTCTTGAATTGCACCGCTATTATTTATTGCATTTTTTTAGCGGGCCTTTAAGATAATTATTCTTTCTATAGCGATGTTGGCCAAAAAAAGATAGCTCCAACCATATTGCTACAATTGTCTACTTCATATGACAATTTTTATAGAAGCAAGTTGTAAGTAACATTTTAATTTGAGATTGCAAATTAGAAATTTTCAATTTTGGGTGAGTCAATGTTTTATCATCCAAGTGGACAAGGTCCAAAAGAAATTATTTTGTCTGCACGTAAAAATTGAAAATTTTGTATTTTTCTCTTTATTCAGATTTTGTTTTTTTACTTCAAGAAGTAGCGTGTAGCCTATAGGCTCAATTTTTTTGCTTCTCAATTTTAATTTTCAGTCTATACATGTTAAGAATTTAAATTTGGAAATGAAACTAGTTTTTTTCCTCCGACCTACTATCATAGTCCGGGAAATTAGAAATGTTATCTGGTGAAATATGCTAAAGGATTCTCAGAATCTCAAGTATTGGTAAAGTATATTGGTAGTGATTTTAGAAAGTGAAGACTATTGAAGCCAACTATTAGGAATACCAATTTTTTCCTTTGACCATTTAATCTAAATTGTAAAGTTCATTTTATGAGTTGCAAGAAGACTTCTCCATTAATTTTGGAATCTCTATTTTTGGCTTCAAAATCAACACCTTACATGACACAAATGCCTATGGAGATGGTTTAGTGTAACATAGTGGACAAAGAATAAAATCCACTCTTGAAAATATCTTCTAAAGACAAAAATTGTGCTTTCTGAAGGAAAACTTGTAGAATTCAATAAAGCAAATTTCCATGTCTATAATTGACACGTGGGTAGGACAAATGAAATAAAAAAATATACTTAACATTAAAGACGTTGGAAGAGGCATCCATAATATTTTGGGCATGGACACCTATGTTAAGCTACATCAAAAGTAAATTGCAAATATTCAAAATAAAAAATACAAAAGTTGGAAATTGCTCTAAGTTAATTTTGAGGACGTTGACTAGGGAACAACCATTTAGAATTGCAAGAAATGAAAGCAATGGACCCCAAAAATGCAAGCTTGCAGAGCATATCAAATTTAGATTTTTATGTTTATTAGCAACACAAGTGGAGCATTGTAAGCTAGACCTTAGAACCGAAAATGACAACTTTTTAAAAATCAAACAAAAACTTAAGTGACTATACAATAGATGCACTCTAAAGGTCCAAACCATTAATCATGTCAAGTCCGTTACAAGATTCTACAGCATGGATCTATTTGTATATAATATAGTTAATTATGTTGTAATAACTCATGGTATTGGAAAAAACACTCATGAAGGATAATTATTGCAAAAATCTCTTTTACTTTCAATTTAATAATTTAAAGCTCATGTCTTTTATATTTCAATCTTCTCTACTGTTGAAGACTAAATCAAATTACGTAGATGGAATATCAACTACAGATGCAAAGAATTGGAATATTCAGAATCATCATTGGAACAATAAAACCAAAGATTATACAAAATCACAAAGTTATTAAAAGGACCTCAAATTTCCATGCATAGAAGCCTTTGAGTCGTTAGACATGCCGAAATAATTTTGAGAAAAAATAATACATAGTGGAGAGATGTATGCCTAGTTAAAATAGAACTTCCGATAGAACCTCATAGATTTTCCTTATACGATGATATTTGAAGAACCAAAAATCTTTAGCCATCGAAAAACAAACATTGTGCTGGAGATCTGTTTGATATGCACAAAGTACTAAACCCCCTAAAACTCCTTGACAATTACTTCACAAAAACTCTTCAAAACTATCTATTCTAGTGCAAAGAATGGAAGTGAGCAAATAAAGTGTCCTTTCTATACTTAAATATAAGATCTTAATCTTCACTACTAAAACCACACGCTCACAAGTTTTCATAACATTCGGCTTTGGATCTAAGGTTTATAGTGTTTGAAGTGACCATAAAGCAATTTTTTTCCCTTGCATTAAGAAGATTAGATGGCTTTGACTCCCCTTGATGTCAAATATTTGCATTAGGGTAATTTTCAATTTAATACCATTAGGATTTGCCTGATGTCAAATCCTTGTACACTAATTTTTAGAGGTGGAAAAGGAGTGAAGCATTGTCAAAAAAATTGTGTAAGGCCTGTGATTGAAAAATTGGCGGAATTTCATTCTAAATTCTATAGATTCACTTTCTTACATATTGAGAATCCAAACTATCAAAAGTAAGGTATGTCTAGCTTCTTGCGGTGCAATAAATCAAATGAGAAAAATGTCAAAATCTCTAATTTTATACAAAAATAAAGATGTTTTTAAACATATTTTACACCCTGCTCGATAGACTTTTGCTCCTCTTGTAGTGAAATGTTTACACCATGGAAAGTTATTTTGTAGGAAATATCAAACAAAACCATGTTGAGTACTTGAATAAAAACTTTCACAGTTACTTTCAATTTATTTGAGCTGCCCCTTTAGAAAAAATCACTTAAGATGGCATGACCTTTATTCTACAGGTCCAATGAGAAAAACAATTATATTTCCACGTAGCTCTCACCTTTTTGCATCTTCATTCAAAATTTGGACTTGAAATTATAAATTGCAATCACAAGTATTCACACTAGTCCCCTTCCGGGAACCGGCGTTCTTCTTCTGCAATCACAAGAGCCTACCTGGGGTCTACAAAAGTCCACCTCAAGACTTTGATTCTTTGGGGGTTAATCCGTAAAGAATAACTTTTATATAATTTGGTCAATTTTTGAATCACTACATCTTGCACAATTTTTTTGAAAAAGCTTCACTCCTCGTCTACCTCTAAACATTGGTGAAGGACTTAACATTATGTACACAATAATGGTATAAAATATAGAACTTTTGAAATGAAAGAATTTGACACCAAGCAAAGTCAAAGTTCGTTGATCCACTTATCGCAGGGAAGAAGAATCCCTTTTTGGTCACTTCAAACACTATAACCTTGGGGCGTCCAGTGGGCGACCATTCCAAGCAACAAGGCGACCGAGCAACCTCGGCGGGCGACTGTTCCCGAGCTTCCGGGCGACCTTGGAGGGCGACCGTTCTCGGCGACCGTACCGGACGACCAGACGACCTCAGGGGGCAAATGTTCCCAGCAACCAAGCAACTCGGCGACCTTAGCAAGCCATCATTCCGGGCAACCTCCGAAGACAATCATTCCAAGCAACCGGGCGATCGGGCGACGTCGGCGAGTGACCACGCGCCAACCGGGTGACCAATCTGGGCAATTGAGAGCTAACCGAGCATCGACTGAGGGTACATTGTGCGACTGCCAATTTACCCGCATCCGGATGGACGGGACGTCCGGGGGCCCGGATTTTGGACGTATGTGACAACCTAAGTGGAAATGATCCAAAAATGCGCCGACAGGGCCTTTTGAAGGCTGGTCGGCGTGGAGGTCCTGAGGTTGGGCGACGAGGGGCAACCGGGCCGGTGGCGTGCCGGCCGCTCCCTGGCAGGGTCGCCAATGGAGATCTCATATACGACTTAGTAAGTAAGATACTCACAAAATTTCATATACTTTGACCGCACGGATTGAAAGAATATAAACACGCAATTAAGCAATTTTGCACTCACCAAATAAAAGTGCACTTAGATACAACGGTGGCCATTGCGAACAAAAGTGGCAAAATTGCAAAAAAAAATGTTTTTCAAAGAAAAAAATTGAGCTTTTGCAACAATATTATGTACAATCATGGTTGTTAATATTGGAAGCGATTTTTTGGCATTTTCAACTAATTTTTGGTGGCCCCTCGTTAATACTAGATAAATGTGTATTTAATATAGTTTCACAATATTTCAAAGATAGATTTGAAGGATTGTAGTATACAAACAAGCGTAATCACAAAAAAACATACTTTATGCAAGGGTTGGCAGTTGATTAAAAGATATTCTACGTAGTACATAATGCATACAATGGTGGAAACTAAATATAGATGCTCCCAGAAATGGACTTAGCACCAATAGTAAAAACACCTTTACTTTATAGGATTAATGACATAATGTCTTACATCACCCTTAGAATACACTACTTTTATACATACACTATATAGCAATTACCATACACAATTAGTATACTCTCATAAAGGCAACTATCTACTCCATAGAATTTCGGGTTGCTTACAAACGGTTGTCATCGATAGCTTTGGTTTGCATTGCCATATATTGTAGTATGTGAGCCTTTGCCGATTGAAGAATGCGAATCCTGCTTTCAACCTGCACTCCAAATACATTGCCCTTTCTCCACCCGCTGGCCCGAGACATGGTTCTTTCCGGTGTGTCTACCCATGAAAAAATGCATGCATCTTTCTCTACCCAACTATGGCTCTCCCCATATGGCTCCCAGAATGAATCCATGCAATTTGCATACCGCTGTGCAGAAGACCCATGTCCATCAACAATCCCCCTTTGGATGCTGCGCCAATACCAACAAACCTTTATCTTAAGTCTCCATCGGGTTTTTCCTTCCTCAATCACTTTCCCTACATAGAATCGTACACCGCCTTCTATTTCTGCTCAATCAACACTCAAGGTTACAAATTGTCCACAACGGATATCAGATTGTGGATTGAATGGTGGAAATGGGTCGTGATTACCTTCATACATTGCTCCTTCTTCGGCTCGTTCCTCAATATAGTTGCACTCTATTTGTTGTGCCCTGCGTAGTGTTTGATTAGAGGGTCTTCCTCTACGACGACCAAAGTATCCTCGAGCCTCGGTATTTGTAAGCATGGCCACTACCTACTCTACGACATCTATCTCGTGATTTTCTTCACTTGCATTATCCATTACATCCAAAGATGCACTCTTTGTATGTCCGGTGTTGGAGAACTGTGACGGCCAAAACGGTGAGGAACGATGCTCATTGCTACGATCTTATTTCTCCGTTGGTGGATTTCTTGTTGCCTTCCTTGTTTTGGAGATAAACACTATTAGAGTCTTTGTGGAAAGCTTAGGCAGTTGTTACAAAAAATTGTATCCATTAGAGCTAGTTCTCTCCATTTTTTACAAAGAGTACCTTTGTGTACAGGGTATATATTATGTGTTCTTTGGCAGGAGTACAACTGAAGATTCTATTACTTCGAGACTGTATGATCTGGAAAATAGTACCGTGGTAAGTTGGTCTTCTTTGTATTTTTGTATCTACATGATTGTACATATGAAAGTACAAATGTCATTTATAGCATTGGTTAGAAGTGTTTGTATATGGTGAAAACAAGTGGAACGCATACAAACTAGGGTGATGATATGTTTGTAATCGAAGTGATTATACTATTTGGATTGTTTGTTGCAGTTTCTAATGATTGTACTGTAGAAAGCAAGTAGAACGCATACAAATTGGGAGTGTTCAAGGGTTAGTATTGGAAGTCAATTTTATTCTTTGAATCGTTTGTACTAACTGCAATGGTTGTACTTGTCTTTGTTGGGTGATAAACTTTTCGTACTTGAAGTTATATTTTGTGCGTACTGTTTGTATCAGTTTGTAATTATTGTATTGTGCTCCTACGTGATTAGAAAAATAGCGTATCGTATTTATACTTTGGACAACTATTTGGACCGTTTGTAATTGATTTGCCATAAATTGTACTAGTTTGTACTGATTCTTACTAGTGCGTACTAGTTTGTACTTGTTCGTAATGATTGTACATAGATCTTGTTGTTTCTTCTATGATGTTACAATTTGTTCTACAATTGGACTCGGTTTAGTGAAAGCATTTTAATGGTTGGTTATGTACTTAATAGTTTACCTATAGCCGATGTTGCCACTATTGAAACTATTGATTAACCGTTGGTAGGTTAGTACCTTGGTGAAAAGTACTGTAATTTTTGGAGTATTAACTTCCACATTTTTGCATACTAACTTTGATTTATTCATCACTAGGTTTTGTGTGCACATCTTCTAGACATAATTGTTTGTTGATTATTCTCTTCCTTGCTTGTAGTGGGCGGTCACCACACAAGTTATGACGCATGGATGGTTTAGAAGTATCTTGGTTGTGATGAAGGCATGCGCAAGGCTGCGCTGTTATGGAAGATTCTTTTGTAACATGGGTATAGAAGAGCTTGACAATCTTGATTCAAAGAAGTAAATGCTAGTTTCTATAATATAATCTAATTCTTTGCAGTACTAATCCTTTTGTGTAGAAGAAAGTCTTACAAATGTAACTATGGATACTTTGAGTTACATGTTTGAACACTTGGCATTAAAGTATGTATGTATTTAAGTTGCCAATTTGCCAATGAGACAATCTGAGACGTTTAAGTATTTTTTATAGTTTACAAATATCCTACCTTTCTTTGTTTTTTTCATGGGGTCAGTACCAATTTCATACAATGTGTACAACATGTCATACATGTAATATTGTAGGAATCCGTTCCCACAAAGTTCTGGAAGCTAACATGAAAATCCGGCAAAACCAAAAAAATTAGTTAAGTAAGTACGATAGTTTAGACTAGAATAGAACCTTTAGTCAGATTGTAGGAATAACAACGAGTGAATCCGGTTGAAATCCCTAATCGGTCCTAAATCTGCTAAACTGGTGGCCAGAATAGTTGTCGAAACTCTAGGGAATTCTGTCATCCGGAGTTGTCACCATCAGCCGTACTGCTTCCGGAAGGCCAGTCTAACGGCCAACTACAAAAGGCCGCGACGCGAGGGAAACCTCTTTATTTATTTATTTATTTATTTATTTATTTATTTATTTATTTATTTATTTATTTCTTTCTTTCTTTCTTTCTTTCTTTCTTTCTTTGCGCGTTTTGCCCTCTCTCTCTCTTTCTCTCTCTCATTTTCCTAACTATTGGCCGTTAGGGTTTGCTTGCATTGACAGTTGGAACGGACGTGTGTCCGTTAGGGAGAACTTTTGTGAGGACGGTGCATGTAGGGATAACATTGAGTGGAAGTGAGGAGTTAGGAAGGGCCGATGAAGATGGGCGCCATGGCCCAGAACAAGAAGACGAACAAGGACGAAAGAGGAAAGCGAGACAAAGCACCGGCCGCTGCGCTTCCGCCTTTAATGAAGGTTCTGCCGGAAATCCCTAAAGACCCGGACGAGTACAACCTACTGAAGGCGCGCTTACAAGAAATGGACTGCACCGGATTCCTAGACGTTGCCTAGGGAGGCCGCGAAGAGGTGTTTGTCCGGGAGCTGATAGGAACGCCGGACCCCAAGTACGAAGGGATGTTGCGGGCACATCCAGAACTATGGGGAGTTCCGGAATGGGCACATGAGTACGACTTCTGGGCCGGGCGAACCAAGGTGGTGGAACGGAGGGACGAGTTCCTGGCGAAGGAGTTTGAAGGGAAGACCGACCCGAAGGAAGGATATAACATCCAAGATCTGAAGCATTTGGACGCCCGCCTCGTGCTAGGATTTCTGAACCCTATCTTCTATCCGGAAAAGCCGAAGTGGCTGGTGTCAAAGTCGGCATGTACCTTCTTCGGGTCACTCCGGGGGAAGATAGTGGTGGACTAGGGGACGCTCATGAGCGAGATGATCAACCGTCTGGTAGCCAATCTCGAGAAGGTCAAGAAATCCGCAACCCCTCTGGCCTCCTATGTGGTGCAGTTCTACTGCCACCATCAGCAACTCACCGAGACGGAACAACGGGTGTACCACGAAGTCTTTAGCTTCCAGAAGTACGGAGGTGAAGAGACCAAAGAAGAGTCCGGAGGGGAAGCTGAACTAGTACCGGACCTAGCCACGGCGGACACTCTAGAAGAAGACCGGAGGACCCAAAAGAGAGCACGAGAGAAGGATTCGGAACCAAAGAGTCTGGCTACCAGCCTTTCAACCGGATCGTCCAGCTTAGACGAGGCCGAGCGATCCGCAGAAGCCAGCCGGAAGAGACGGAGGCTGGACCTGGAGAACTCCGAAGGTCAGATGGTGGAGATCAATGAGATCCTGCACGAACTAACCTCGAGAGTAAAAGCCCTCTAGGAACTCAACTTCGCCATGAAGAAAGGAGTGGAGTAGGTTTTCCGGAGTCTAGGCGTCAAGCGGATGGAAGACGTCATCCTCCGGGTAGATGATCTCCGGAGCAAGGAAATTTTGCTGAAGGCGGTGCATCTACATGTCACCAACCTGTACCAAGCTAACACGGCCTTGGAGAAGCAGGCAGTGCACTTACGGCAAGAGGTAGCACTGGCGGTGGTTGCTCGGAAACAGGCGGAGGCAAGGGCCAACGAATCTGCAGCCGCCTTAACGGAGGTCCGGGAAGCTCTGAACTTTCCGGTGGATACGGCTAACCAGAGTCAACTCTTTACCGAGCTGGTCGAGAAGGAGAAGAAGGTGAGTCAAGCCAACATCTTCCGATTCTTCTTCGATCAAGCGGAGAAGAGGGGCTACACCTGGGGACAGTTGCAGCTACTGGTGAACAACATAACCGAGGTGGACCCGGAAGACAGGGCCGCCCAACTACCGCAGGATTTCATGACCCCTGACCGGACCACGGTCCGTCCGAAACTGCCACAGTCCGAGCCGGCTCCAGCCAGTGGGACCTCGATGAATCCGGAGGACCTAACTACTCCATCACCCAGTGCACCGACCAATGGTATGGTGTCTCCTAACTTAAGCACGGGTGAGTTATTGCAGCGTCTTCCGGATCTGCTGACGCCTTCGACAATGCCACTATCGGATCCTCCGGAGGAGACCGACCTCCGGGCACCACCCGAGTCCGTATCACGACGGCTAGCACACGGACCAGGAAGTCGTTCCGGCAGCTACAGGGACGTGATCAGAGAGGTCAAACCGACTGCCGAGCCGGAACGACAGTCCCCTCCAGTTCCGGAAGCTGCGCCAGAACGGCAACCTCCGCCACCGGACTCTAGACCTCCGACGGCAAGGATTTCCCCACCTACTGAACCGACAACCTGGAAGGTTGATTCTTCTCCGTCAACATCAAAGAAGGCGAAGAGTAAGCAGCGGGTCCCTTTGGAGATATCTCCCGCGCGCAGAAGTGGGAGAAATCGGGCACCGGGTGCTCTGTCTTAGGGTGCTGTTTAGATGTAGGGTTTTTGGGCTGTAATTCCAGACCGACAGCGATTAACGATGGGGCTCACGTTGCACCCGGCTGCGGACAGGTATCAACCGCCAATTTTTTTTTGTAGCTTAGAGTAGGAAATCCGGAATCCGGAACCTTTTCCGTGATTATAGGATTTGAGATCAGATCTGTAACGATTCTGGATTTCTCGGATCTTTAGCATAAGATTCTTTGGATTTTCCACATATAGGATAGAGTCTAAATTTAGGAAACTTAGTTAGTACTTAGTAGGGGGGTTTCTGCAAAATCCGTCATCTTGTCTTCTTACGATGAATATACTTCAAACCTGCTTCCTAGTTTTGATGGTATGGAGTATTGCCTTTGTAAGTGACGGATCCATTCGGGTATGTGTTGTTGTAGAAGAATTCTTCCAGAATAGAGTGATATTTTGTTTGCTAGAGAGAAACCAGTTGAAACCTGCATTAGGAGATCGCCCGGAAGAGCTGGAGGGATATTGCAGAGGTAATCCTGGTAGTCTCCAGGGTCCGGAAGAAGCGAGGAAGGGAAGAAATGAACTGCAGAGTTGTTCCTGGTAATCTCTAGGGCACGGAAGAATCTGTGTGAACCCGAATTCCGGTCGAGGCCGGAGTTTACCCTCAAGATAGGAAAAAGCCTGATGTGTAGGTCTAGATGGAGTACTCGTGGCAAAACGATAACACTTGCTCCGGAAAATTACAGCCGTACTTACCGAAATGTCGTTGTAGTCCGGACTTGTCTCTGTGTGACCGCTTTTGGAAGGCCATCCGGATGATGTGAGAGTCTAAGTCTAGCAGCAACAATCAATCACCGGTTAGGAGAGTAGAGAGAGTGGGTGCTCGGCCACTATAAATTCCAGAGAAGTGGGTGTTTAGCCACTTAAAGTCACAAGGCAATGGGGAATCCGGCCACTTACACAAAATAGGATCAGTGGCCTTCCGGTCACTCGTTCAAACCTTCCGGAAGCCTCTCTGAGGAGGAACAGAGATAAATCAAACTACCCTCCGGTTGTCTGGAAACTAGTTCCGGAAACCATTGCATAAATTCCGAACTCCAGAAGGATCCGGAATCGTAGTAAATGAGTGAATAGAGTAGCTAGCCTATGAATGATTGACTAATAGTTTAGTTTTTGTGGGATATTTTGAGAAGAACAATAGATCTATGTGGGAACAAAACCGGAGTGGTTTACTTTGGAAGCATTTAGTGAAGATGAAGTGCATTCTGGAGGAATACTGACTCTACGAACTGCAACAAATATCCATATTTTAATAAGAACAACATTACAACATACTAAAAACTACATAGTTATGGAATTCCCAAAGTTTTGGTAAAGTCAAATAAAATAGGAAATGTTGAATTTTTTTTGAGGTCTAGTAAAATAGAAATTGTGGAATTGTTTATTTGGTCCATTTGAAATGATGCTACATGTTATGGAATTTGATCTTCCATCACAACATGTAGGATCATTTCACTCAAAATTGGAAATGTCAACAGCGAGTTGAATGGCTGGATCGTCATTTAGTGTGTCCCGACAGTGAGTGCTACCACACTTACAATGAAAAGGAAATACAAATCTACCTCATTAACCTCTGATCTATCAAAGCAACAGCCGTAATCCCAAGTCAATTCCTCCCAAGCCGGAATATTGACTCGTGCGAAGAAGGCTACGTGGTATAATCGCATGTCATTGTTGTCGAAATTAACTGGGACATCTATAAGGTTTGCGTCTTCACATCTGTAGAAAATATAGGCACACACAACTTCAAATCTAAAATCAAATTACAAATGACAATTTTCCAAAAAAAATTCAAAACAATCATCTATATACATTTTGGGATTTGAAGGAAATACCAATGATTCAAAAACCTTGTGGCATTGGAGAATATTGTGGCGTCAATACAAAATGTAACATTATCCGGATACTCCTCCTTTTTCCACTTGACATTGAGCGTCATAGTGTATGCCTCTGACTTTCCTAGTCTTCCCAAGGCCCTCCGATGCATCAACTCAGCATCTGTCACAATCTCCCCTACATACTCAAACACAAAACTACCCTTAGTTATAAAATTCTTAGATCTTAGTCCCCACCCCTTATCTCTAGACCAAAACACTTGTATGGCGATAAGTGATCCATTTTGGACCACTTGATTTCCACATGACCACGGACAAGTGCATGAACTAGTGCATTCTTGCAAAGAAAGCCTGTTTCTGTGGCTAGGACAAGCAACCTCGTCCGGCTCCCGGAACAGTCTTTACCACAAAACAATATCTCCTCCATCAAATCCTGCTCAAGGCTTAAATCAATAAATAAATGTATATGTTATACCAATCTTGTACAGAGCAGTAAATTCAATACAAAGTGTACAATAAGGTACTTAGGAAAAAAAATTGTACACTTACAGGTTGGTCAAGAAGGACACTTTGGAGTCGACCTCGGCTTGTATATGGTGTTTGATTGAGATTTTCATCCCACAGTTGCAGCCACGTCGTCCAACACAACTACTATTGCAATCAAGGCAAGAATTTGGGGATTCCATTTTCACGTTAAGTACTTGGGTTGCAATGGTAGACATCCTTGAGTGAAAAATGTAGATAAATCCTTGTAACTCATGGACCTTTGTGCTATCCAGGCACACCGACAATGGAACAACTTCGAGTCCGTTGGATAAGTCCGTTGCATCAAAGCATAGTTGTTCCTATGGACAGAAATGCAATAAAAATGCAACTTCAAAAACATGTAATCTTCTTACATTAGAGTCCAACCAAAGAGATATACACCGTAGTCATTCTAAGAATTCAAACTTACGTTGTAAATTCAAATTCATACGAAGGTTGCAATGACTCCCCCGACCAAATAGAGAGCCATTGCAAACTTGAAGTAGCTGCCGAAAATTATACTAACCAAATAGATAAAAAACTCATTTTCTCACTTTCGGCCGTGGCTTGGATTCTATTTCTTCTTCGAAGATTCCCCCTGCTTCTTCTTTGGGTCTTCTACTCCTGTCTCCGTTTCCTTATTCAATGTACACCTTTGTCTCTTACTTCCCCTCTGCTCCAACGGCTCCACCGACGCTTCAATATCATATGGGTTAGGATCCAAGGCGACCACTAGCTGCCCACGTTGAAGCTCCACACGCGAAGGCTCTGCATCCGAAGGAGGCTCCACTAGATCCATACGAGGACGCTCTACATCTGCGTCCGGCTCCACCAGCTCTACACGCAGAGGCTCCACATCCGCAATCCGCTCTACCAGCTCCAAACAATGAGCCTCCACATCCGCAAGTGCTACAGGCTCACTTTCAAGCTCTTCTTCCACGTGTTTATCCGACTCAGAGATGTGGATTCCTATAGATTGGCACAAGGACAATAAAGAACACCAAGGTTACAACACTTGGTATTATAATTGGAAACCATATAACATTCAAATCCAAACTATGTTGATACAAAAATTGGTAATATGGATTGCAAGATAGCACAAATCAGTACAAACCATCCAAATCATTACAAATTAGTACAAATAAATAACAAATTAAGTACAACTAATCCAACTAATACAAACGATTTGAGCTCTCAGTACCATAAGTCCAAACCATATAAGAAACATAGAAATCCATCTAAATTTAAGTACTAAGAAAATAAACCAATGTACAACTATAATTGTAAGTCCTAGAGATAGTCGGTTATGAAAGTTAAGAAGTACAAACTAGCACACAAACATAGAAACAGCTAGAGCTCTTAGTACCATAAGTACAAACCAAATAACAAAACATACAAATCCATTTGAATACAAGTAGAAACGGAAGAAACCAATGTACACCTAAAATTATAAGTCCAAGAGGTACTCAGAATTGAAAGCATACAAATACAAACTAGCACATAGATATACAAACGGTTAGAGTTCTCTATACCATAAGTCCATACCAAATAATAAACATACAAATCCATATGGATAGAAGTACATATACATTTGAACAAAATATAGGACTGTAACACAAAACTCTAATCAACACAGAAATATACAAACATGTAGGACTAGAACAATAAGATACCTTCCTACGATACAAAAATTGTCCAAATCGAACAAAAACCGTGGAAGATGAAATGACCTGGTGTGGTTGAATATGCCTCTCTAGCTTGAGCATCTTCATTTCGAGCTGCTACAATTGTACTGACCAGTTGTAGAGCCAAAATGACAAAATTAGCTTTTTTCCGAAAATTGAGTGTAAAAAGGGTTGTAGATATATGGAGAATTAAATAATTAATGATTAAGTTTACACTAAGTAGTTAATTAAGTGGAAAGTACCTATTCATATCTAAGAATAAGGAAATAATGGGAAAAGGGTTGAACTCGCACCCTTTGGGTAGAGTGTATCGTTTCATGAATAGATATGAAGGGATGTGAAGATTTAGTGGAATTAATCTTAATGGTTAATACTAGGGAAAACCTCTTGCCAAGAGGTGTACCTCTTGGATGTTGAGTAGAATGACTAGCTTGAATTTTTAGCATTCTTTGCCATTACCATAGAAATTCCTTGGAGGAAGATTGGAGTGAGCCCTAGCTTTAGGTGAAAGAGCTAGTTGATGACTCTTAATGTTGTAAGAGTATTTTATTTTATATATGAAAATATAATTATTATTGAATTTGCATGTGTAGAGTCTTGTGTGTGACTTGAGTCATATGTATAATTGCAATAATATGTGAACTTTATTGAATAAATTTGATATTGTGTGTTGTAAGTGTAAGTGCATGCATGAGGTATTAATTGTGGATAAAATTCCTATGCATGAATGCATTGTATATTTATTCTTCATGGAATAAGTTAGGGAAATACCCTTACTACTAAGGTCGTGTGTGTGACCTTGTGTGTGTTGGAGCATTAATCATAATTGTGAAGATTAATGGAGATAATGTGAAATTAAGTGACTTAGTGCATAAGGTGTATGATGCATAAGTACTTAAGAAGTTCTCAAGTGTGAGTGAACATAACTTGAGTATCATAAGAATAAGAGTGGAGTTCTTATTCATGTTAATGCAATTTATGCAGTAAACATTAAGAGTGGCATACCTTGATGCATGGCAAGAGTGTCATATTATGCATACAAAAAATTGGCATTAAGTCTAACCTTAATAGAAGGGATTCTTTAAGGTAGGCTAAGTGGTAAATATTTAAAAGAATCTATCATAAGAGAGAAAATAAGGAATAAATCCCAAAGAAAGATTTAAGAAAAGTACATAGAAACTTAAGAATCTTCAGTCCAAGTTTGGATACATAAACTTATGAAGGTTGAGACCTTAAGTACCACGAGACCTTTAAGTTTGACGGCTTGGACTTAAAGGTTCGTATGAGTGAGAATACGGGACAACATTTGCATTCAGTGAGATGCATTCCCGATTCTGGAAGTCTTAAGACAGAAACTTAAGAACACTGTGGGACTGAATGGGTCTAGACAATGCAGGTTCTTAAGAATCAGTGCTAAGTAAGTAAGTGAGCGCTTAAGAACTCAAGGATAAAAACTGTGTTCTTAAGAACATAGAGCTGACCTAGATTGAAGTCTTAAGAAACATTCAGACATCTTAAAGACTAAGTGGTACGAGTAGGTGTGGAACACCGTGGTCTTTAAGGGATAATTGTGGATAAGTGAACTCAAGTGGAGACTTAAGAGGTGAACTCCTTAAGACTTAAGTTAACTTGTGTGTGTGTTTTTGAGACTAACCTTGGTTTTAAGAACGTGATTACGTGGACCGAGTGGACGGACATGAAAAGTGGAGCGACATTGCATGAGGTAAGACTTTGAATTCTTAAAGACTGTAATTAAGGAACCAATGCAATGAGACTTAATGGAATCTTCCATTAGCCCAGTGTGGCAAGTGTTTAAGGATTAGTGGCATAAGCACAATCTTAAAAGGACTAATGTTCTGTCTTAAGGCACGAGAGATCCTTTGGGATTAGACTTTGTGGGTGGGTCCCTTAAGAGTGATGCTAACAACCCTAAATTCCTAAAAATAGATAGATAACCTTAAGAATTAACCAAGAGGATAGCTTTAAACTACACAATTAAGCTTTAATTACTTAAAACTACGCGTATGATCATCCCCGTAACGAATCCTATGAGAAGTGGGTATAATTGGGTGTTTTATTAGAGTGGTGAAAAATCACTCTACACCAATGGAGCCATTTCACCCATCATTGTCACAAAATCCTTGCCCCCACTGCGAGCTTGCCCCCAACCTGGCACGCCCCTCCAACCAAAACTTACGGTCCACTCCTTGGGTTGAACCGTGGAGCAGCCATGAGCACAACACTTGGCCGAATTGGAAAAATTCACTAGGGCACACCATGGATGGTAAAGATGTCGGCAAGTGGAAACCACAATCTCTAGGTTCGGGAAAGGAAAGGCACAAAGCACGCAATTTGAAATATCAAGAGAATCCACTGCGGTAGAAGGTCCCATTACGGAAGCATACACCATGGGCATAGGCCTCATGTGAAGGCCACCGAGAGCACGTCCAAGTTGGACATACTCAGCTTCAAGAACTCCCAATTCCAACCGCTTCCTCGCAACTCGGTCATTGTGATGTTCTAGGTCCCTTTGTAACTCGATACCAAGTGCCGTTAGTCTTCTCACCTCAGCGCTTGAGTCTTGAGATCTTCATCAAATCCTTTAAAGCATTATTCCTTGCTGCCACCTCTTTATTTGGAACTGGTACATCCTACAACCTCTTAAACTTAGTCAAAACTCCAGTTTCATACTCACATTCGGTCCTCTCTTCCTCCTTTGCCTTTGCAACTTGCTGTTGAATATGAACCGCAGCCTCTAACTCCAATTTCCCCATCTGAAGAACTCTTTCAATGTAATCATATATGTGGTCATCCACATACCTATGAGTACACTCTTGTACAAAATTGTACATATGCCACAATTTTGTACAATTAAGACATGAACAATACAATTATGACAAAGAGAATGGCCAATCAAATAGATAGCAAGTTTTAGAATTAACCTAGTCTGGCACTCCTCTCCATCCAAAATTTGTCCAGCTATGGAGCTCTCCTCATCTTTGCACACCTCCGAATGGAGCTCCTTCGGATCCACATCGATCTTCTTCAAATCTGTTTGAGCCGCTGAAGTGGAGGCCCGCTTCAACATGTTGAGCCGTAGAAGATTTCTGGTGCTTGAGGTACGGGTGAATTTTGAGAAATATTTTATTGGTAAGAAAATAACATTGGAAAATTACAAAAAATAGAAGGAGTTATAGATGCTAGAGCTTTAACTAAATATATGGTGTTAAAATCAAAAAAATTAGCACAAATAAAATCAATTCCACATAAGTCACACATAGTGAGACATGTCTTACCAGTACCCATATCAGACCCTCACCCGTACGCTGGGTTTTTTTGTGGCTTCCTATAAGGTTAAAAACACGGGTCAACTTACACAACACCCAAGACTCACACACAACTAGGTTCATTCTAGGGGATGGACTAGCGTCAAATCTTTAAGTAGTTCTTTCTAATATATATACTAAGTTAAGGTTTTTACTCAATTCTTAAGGATTCTATCATCTAAAGTACAAATTATACACTCCAAACTACACTGTTGAAGGTTTTTAACTCATAGATGCACTCTCACCAAGCATGTGAATTTACGACATGAGCCTTGCTCATTGACTTCTTCTTGTGAGTGCTTGACCTTCTCTATTCTAACCCACTTGGGCAATGGAGCTTATCCATTTAAACTCATTGCCATGTAACATGTTTGCCTTTGAGTTTTACGAATTTGCTACTAACCTTTAAGCGATTTGCTCCATCTTTGTTCTCGTTCGTCCACGGCTAATCTCTAGCTCCTCATGGATTTATTTACTCCATTAATCACACACGTTAACTCACAAGCCACCACTTGTCAAGAGTTAGATTTAAGTGTAAATCAATTTCTAATCAAATTAATCACATGAAACTTATACTTGATAATGCTTGTCTTCTTTGTATAAATCCTCTATCTGAAGAATGTCTAGATTACTCAAGGATTTATATTAGAAATATTTAGTTTTCAATAATCAAACTATTTAATTGTAATGCAACTTAATCTCTAAGTTCAACATTAACAATTTAAATGTCTTTGAATAAATAATTTATGAATGTGCTTGAAATTACATCACACTAGTCACAAGTGTGAGAAGTTTACAACATACAATGTTTAATTCAACTTAAATCAAATAATATAAATATTTTATTAAGACTTCTTACAACCAACTTTGTAAGATTCACACAAAACTAGCTCCAAGCTAGGACTCACACTTTTCTCCATGTGGTGTGGTGTTTTTCCTATAGAAAAACTATATTCTAATAATAGTTTTTTGAAGGATCACAACCTTTCTTAAAGGTTTCTACCTTTTCACTTAAAACCTTTTTATTTTCTTAAACGTTGTGACTTTTCTAAATGTCTTTTCATAAAAACTTCTATCTATTTAAAACTGCTTTTTATCTTTTGATTTATTTTAAGCTTTTACTTTTACTTTACTTTAACTTTTCTATTTTTTAAGCTATTTCAAACTCTTTAAGCTATTTTTTAAAGAAAAAATCCATTTTTTATATTTTGGCTCTACACTTCCCTATACGCTGTCCAATTCACCACTTCTCCTTCGTCTTCGAGAACAATTGCCCGTGCCATCTTGTGAGGGAGTAGGTGTGGCACCTAATCCCTCTGGTACAAGGCCGGGAGGAGTTTTTCCAATCTTCTGCGGATCTTCCTGTGCTTCATAGCTTTCCAGTAGTATCCATTGCGCCCATCTTTGCCAGTTGGTTCACCGAAAATGGCAACACACTTGTTGTCATCGAATGGAACTCCATTCTACTTCGTCAGCTTCATCGGATTCGCACCGTCATCTACAAAGCCATACTTCTTGGTGAAGAAGTCCCTCATCAGCAATGGAGGTGGCTCCGATAGCTTTCGGAACTCTTCATCAACGTCCTCTTCCAACATCGGTTCTTCTTCCTCCTCAGCAGCCTCGGACGTGTCTTCCTCCTCAGCAGTCTTAGACTTGTCTTCCTCCTCAGAATCTTCTCCCTCTTCAAAACCATCTTCTTATTAAGAATCTTCTTTCTCCTCTTCACCTTTGTGCTCCTCTCCTTCGCTGGGCGCATCCTCATTCTCCATCACAAATGCCTCCTTCATTTCAGCTGGAGGAGTAACTAGTGTCGTGGAATTTTGTCCACCCCTTCCCACCAGTGAAGAGGCTCAACTCCTTCCTGCCTGTGTTTTCCCACTACCCCGTGAAGAATTGGCACGCCCGTCCATTAGTTGCCGAGCACCACGACCTCGAAACTTTGACATTCCGCGATGACGACAATGACGAGACGCCTAAACTGTATGCACCCACAGAGCAAGAACAACATCAAATAGCAACAGGACAAGATAGCAAACAACATCAATTTGTGAACATTCCAAAGTCTGCGCCAATTTGTTACATTTGTAGAAACTGTTCAAATTGTAGAAACAATCCAAACCGTACAAACTATACAAATTGTACAAAAAGAGAACGCACGAAACAAACACATTTTAGCTTCACAAAGAGAAAACATTGGTGGAGTTTTGTCCCACCAAAGAGATTGACACCACATCAACCCTAAACCTCCTAAATCTAAACCCCAAAAATGGCAGACTAAACATGGGTTGATTTCAGCTCGGACTAGTTCAAAAAGGACTGTGAGTATTGCTCTCTCAAGCGACATTCTAGCTCTAAACCATTTGGGGTTTCTAACACACAAAAATAGAAAACACCGCACCTCAAGCCAAGTAAACAAAAATTGAAAGTGAAAGACGGATCGTGTCAATGCTTACCACAGTTCTAGCTTCCAAATCGCCCTTGAGCTAACACTCCATATCTCTCTTCCATTGGGCTTCACAATCTCCTACAACTCTCCAACACACACCTCTGAAACAAAACTGGACCTTCACAATACCACAACACCCCGACATCTACAAGGTGCTAGTCAAATGCATCCGGCTAGTCCGGTTTCCCGCCATTACCTCCAAATGGAAGAACCATTTACTGCTGATGGTAGGTCCAATGACTGTCTATCACTGGTCGGTAGCCTATGACGGTCTATCACCGGTCAACCAAGAAGTGCGACTGGATACCACCGGTTGCCAATGCATCTGAAGTGACATTCCACTATTTGGAAACCGGTGCAATTCGTACTCAGAAATTAAAGTTGGAATGATGTATCGAATCGATGGAATAAAGAAGTGATGTCATACAAGGAAGGAAAGTTAAGCATGATAAATGGCATATCGTTGTACAAAACATTCATGTGTAATATTAAATAATTACACAAAAAAATCAAGCATATCATTCATAATATTTAACGCCATTAAAAAATTATGTATATAAATTGTGCCAAGAAAATAACAATAATGCACAAATACATTGTATATAGATTGAATATGAGATTTGCATCAGTCTTAATTTTGCTACGACTATATTATATTAGCTAAGTTTGTTTCCTTACTCGTAGCACTACATGGAGGAACCTTAAAAATTTAGAAGTGTGATATTGTTTCCGATATTTAAGAGTCTTTAAATACATGAAGGTATAAACTATTTTATTTAAGTTAATTTTCATATAGATACTATTTATTAGTTTATGTACATTTCATAATTGATTAAAATGTATAACTATTCTTTCTATACAACATGTATACTACCTTCAATGGCTGTTGATACAAATTTATATGGAACAAAGAGGAAGGTTTGTTGCTCTATTGTAACAATTTCAAAAAGCATTCTGATAAACACCATAACATGCTTTAGCACATATGTAGCATTTCTTATGTGTGTATATATAAGTTTGTATGAATACACATACATATATGAATTTGTATGAATACATGTACATGTACATATTGAATTTTAATCTATTCAATGAAAAATAAATAAAAGGAATAATATTGCAAAGTAAATTGGCAAATAAATTAAATAGGAGTGTAACAATTTCACCTAGTTAACCCCTAAGAGCCTAAGTGTACATGGGGCGTACGTTTTGGATTTTGGACAGATTCCTAGAAAATTTAAAAAAAATTTAAAAATCTTAAACTCTTATATTCGATTGTCTCCGATAAGAGCTCCATGGATATATATATATATATATATATATATATATATATATATATATATATATATATATATATATATATATATATATATATATTTTTTATTTTTATTTTTTTTATTTTTAAAATTTTTTTTTTTAAATTTTTTGGATTCATGGTTTGAAAGTTAGTACCATTCAAAGTTAGAAATTGGAACTTTGGCAGCTCCAAAATTTTGCTAGAAGTTTCTATTGACATTGAGATTTTCCATACATGTAGAGAATATTATCTTCTTTGAAGATGTAAAAAAAAAATCATGTCTTTAGTGTAAAAAACATTTTAACTAAAGTCAAACATTTTTACACATTTCAAGCAAGCAGGGAAAAAAACTTCATCTTTTCTACATAAGACCTATAGATCTTCATATTTTTCACTTTTTATATTGTCTATATGTGGTGTAAACCTTCATATGTGGTGTAAACCTTCTTGCTGACCATTTAGATTATCATTCTAAAACATATTAAATTCTCAAAAAATAAATTGTGAATTTACAATTTTTGAACCTCCACTCCTTGCACACTTGTTTTTGAATATGCTACATCCCTTCTCTACCTCTAAAAATTGGTGAATACGGAACTAACATCATGTTTAACACAATGATAAAAGAATTTGACCTTGTGTAGTGAAAAAATTTGATACCAAAAGTGAAGTCAAAGTCTGTTGATCCACTAAACGCATGGAAGAAAATGAACCATTTTCTTGACTTCAAACATTGTTATCTTTCTATCCGTGGGGTCAAAGTGTATGAAATTTTGTGAGTATGTTACTTAGTAAGTCGTAATGGAGATCCTACGGTCAAAAGGATAAATATAAGGTTTTATTTCCTTCCTTACTCATTGCACTAGAATCAACAATTTTGAAATGTTTTTGGTGTGAAATTGTCACGGGCCTTTAGGGGTTAATATACCTTTGTGTAACAATATGTATATACGTTTTATTTACCTTCTGTGAAGTTTTGATGTATTCAATGTAATAGAAATTAAAGAATGTATGACATAGGACACACGTTGCATAATGCAAGACAAAAAGGTAAAAATAGATGTTACAATATCCTTTTATTGATCATACATAGTAAAGACATATCAACTTTTTCTTATATGTATTTTAACAATTATGCCCTTGATACACAGTGGTCAAATTCAAAGTGATATTGGAATGCCACAGCAGATATCCAAGTCTAATCTTTGGTAGCTAAATAAATAATAGATATCTAAGTAGTTAACCCGTATCTCCATGTGTCACCACGCGTTTGAGGCTTTGTACTGTTCGGATATACAAAATCTTTGCTTTTACAGTTTGAATTGAATAAAAGTAAAATGGATAAAGTATAAGAAGTATGAAGGGAAAATATAAAATCTTTATATAGTTCACATTTGCATATAATCCGTAGTTTGAATATGTTTATTTTATTTTGTACTAGTATATTGACCCTTATTCCCAACGGGTAGTGAAAGTTTAGGTAAGGTAGCTAAAATTGTAAAATCATAATTACAAATAATAATAATAATAAAAATAAATTCCACATGTCACCACGTCCTATGGCGATATACCTAGTTGATACTCCTAGCCCTATTACTGAATACTAGTGGACCCCCCGTTGTTCTCAACGGGCCAATGATAATCCTCAATAAAGTAAACATATGCCCATTATTTAGATACCCGGATTTTCTACGTGTATAAAGTAAAAGTGCCCCAGATATTGCCACGGGGCGCATTTTGGGATGCCTAGGTATTGGTCCGGTTATTAGCCTTGATTTTTTATAATATATAGTAGAGGAGTACATTTATATATGAGTAGTTTGATTATTTGTCTCCAACACCATAGGACGTTATACCCTCCGCATATTGCCACTTGGAGGAAGGTGATTGAAGGAAAAGTTAAGAGGATGGAGACCATGGTGTTTTTTTGTGAGGCATTTACTTTAAATTTTTTACTTTATTTGCCTAGGCAATCCCGGTTATCTAAAGTAAAAAGTAGGTATTTAGAATAAATGACTGGGACCATCTTAAACTTGTTGGAGACAATGAGTATTTACAATAGTGATTTATACAATAAATAGATGTCATATTTTATAGTTCGTATAATATATTCTATATGTAGTATATAAAGGGCATTCAATATTTAATCTATCTTTATTTTATTTTTTTATTCTTTGTTTCTTCTTCTTCTTCTTCTCTCTAGATAATAAAAGCTACTAGGGGTATCATGTGATAACTAGGTGATTTGTGCCGTAGGACGTGACAAGACGAGGCACTTACTTTTATCTCTACTTTTAGGATTTTAGTTTGTACTTAAACTTACAGTACCCGAGAGTCCGATAATACATAGAAAAATATCGCAAAGTTCTAAAACAATATTAAAAATGGGTTTAACATTTCTTATGTATTTATGAATATATTTACAAAAATCAACATAATATTGATTATTGTAATGACTTTTTTTATTGCAATCAATGTGCTCACAATAAAATAACGGAAGAAGGTGAAAATATATAATATGTTACAAAAAATATATTATATGTTACAAAGTGAACTTAAAAAAGTTAATTTGGGGTTCAATTGGTTATTGTAAAGTATATATTTATAAACCTCAACATATATTTTAATAATATAATATATCTTACACTAATCATTAAGCTTTAAAAAAATCACAATTTTGCAAAGTAAAACATAATACTAATAAAAAAGTGTGCGCGACACACGATGGCCACGCTGACAATACAACAGGTCGTTAGAACACGGTTAGGAAAGCGTGGTATGACGGACCAAGCACGGGTGGAAGCCCGGTTTAGGTAGGAAGTTGAAGACTCGGCACGAGCGCCAACAGCCACCACGACAACCTTCAATTCTACCTTGAATCGACTTCCGTAGCCGACCCGACTAGATCACCTGATGGCTCACATGGTAATTTGAAAGAGACTACAACGGGGCTCACTTATATAATAGCCCACCACTCTACTGCCATTCGATGTGGGATAATGGCGGAGGGCGAGGCACTGTGGTTTTCCACTCTCCTATACAATCCGTATCAAAGGTACACACTGTAGGAGTGGTACACAGTGTACCACAGGTATAAATTGTCCCAAGGAATTCATGCGATACAAGATAAACGATACATGCAATACATCCGAGGCTCAATACAAAAGTATATAGAGAGTTCATAAATTGTAAAACATTGTGTCCCCATCTCTAGAATAGGTGTGGCATCCAACACAAAGTACTTCACTTCCTACAATCCAAACTACATCCCACAAGAATTATCCTACCCACATCGATTCTTCTTGGATTGTTTGTTTTTCTTATTTGCTTCCTCTACAGACTTAGCTTCAACAGCAAGCTCACTTCTAGTCTTTCGTTTGGTTGCAATATTAGCATCAATCAAAGGTAGGAGAGGAGGGGTTGGCACCTTCATCACTACTCGAGGCACCTCTATTAATTTTGATGGTTCAGTTTCTAAATCCAATTCAATAGCCTCTTCTCTCATTTTTTTGAGACTTTCCAATATCGCATCTTCTTGTCTCAGCTTTCGAACTCTTTCAAATTGTACTGCTTCTTCTCTTAACTTTTTGATGCGTTGTTCAAACTCCATTTTGACAGTAACATTTGTAGACGCTACTCCAAGGTCCACCCCAATAAGCTCTATGGTTATAGCTCCTTCTCCTTGGTCGCCAACATCCACCTCTATTTTGTTGCAGACACCCACCTTGGCTTTGATGCCAACATCCACCTTCTGTGTGTCAACTACACCCACCTTTGTTTTGTCAGGGGAGTCTACTTCATCAATACATGGAAGACCCGATTGTGATTGTGCACGAATTGGTTGTCTTGGAATTTGATCCCTATGTCCATCACTCCCCGCTGTGCTATTGTTACCTAGACTCTGCGTTCCACTGCTCCCACTGAAGCTAATCCCTAAACCAACACTGTCCATAATAGCTATTCCACCCGCGCTTTCAGTCCATGTATACACTGTGGATTGGGCCAATTGATCTTGATAAATCTTATCAGAATCTGCAATTTACAATAAGACAAAAGCCATTAGTCGAGGCTCCCTTGAGAACAGTCAATTACATACAAAGATATACAATTTATACTATGCATACAATGAGGTACACATCATTCAAATTGTACTATTCTTATAAATCACGTACACATAATATACTTAAAATATTCAACTAGATCTCAAAGAAAAAAAAAACATTGGGTTTAGAACATACCGATGCCACAATATGATTTCAATATAGTTGATGTCAAGGTGGCTAGATGATTGTGTTGTTTCTTGTCCAACTCCAGAGTCTGTGCAAGATCTTGAAGAGGGGTATGCAGTTGTCCAAATCCAAAACTACTAAACCAAGATGGATGCACTATTGTTCCACAACTTACATCTGCACATGTGTTAGCCACTCTAAACCAAACCCCTATGCACCAGGGATGGTATAAATGTCCACATCTGCTAACTACAATGTCTTTGAAAGGGAAATGGTTGAGGCAAAGTGCACAAGGTTGCACAATAATCTCGTCAAACTCCGATGTTGCCTTAGAATCAAACAAGGAGCAATGGGAGTAGGCCTCATAGCAATTCCAACTTCTCCTCTCTTCATATGAGTAAGTTGGAACAACATCGCATCAAATTGCCTCCTCAAAAAAGTTTGCCTAGTTAGTAGCTCTTCATACCTCACATTACATAATCCACCTTGGTGTCCTTGAGCATCTCTGGTATACCTCCTCCTTCTTAGAGAGATTTTGTACATCTTGTATGGTTTGTACACCATGTACACCATGTAACTTTTGCATCCACTTAACTTTTTCCTCGATTCGGCGGAGGACCCCTTCTTCTTGAGACACATTTTTTGCCAATTCAGCTTTCTTCTTGTTGATTGAGACATACTCCCCTGTCACGGCGTGAAGTTGCAATCCCACCAATTTAATCAGGTCCGTCAGGTCTTGTAAATTCTTCTCCTTCTTTGGGCCACACTTGACACCTATGTGGACCTCCTCTTCCTTTACAACCAAAGGACCCTTTGGAACTACAAAAGACCTTGCAGTAGGATCATGAAACAAGTCATCAATACCCTCAAACATGTGAAGCTCCTCCTCGCTGGTACGTGTGAGCTGTCCTAAAGCCCTCAAAGATAACTTCACCTTCTTCAACCATTTGCTCCTTTGGTTTTTGTTAGAAAGTGCAGCAAACTCCGCACACTCACAAGTTTCTTCTTTGACACCTCTATGACAATACCCCTTGCAAATTGCTTAGCTATAATCTTGGATTTAGATAGATCTCTCAAATACACTAGGAAAAAATCTCAGCAATGCGGATTAAGACTTAGTCGTCCTTACAATCTCCATAATAATAACCAGCTCTCCCCTTTCTTCCCTTTGGTAGCCCAAAAACATCAGTTACCTCCTTATCTTGGATGTCAACTAGAGGTCGCAACTTGTGTGGATTTTTGCCTTTGTTGGGGAGTCCGTATTTTGTCTCAAACTCTTCTTCCGTGACCGCGCACGGAAGAAGTTGAGTCTTCAGCGACGCCAACTTCTCAAGTTTCTTCTCTAAAGCACTCTTCTTTACCTTGTGATCAGCACGGCTTTCTTCTTGTGGTGTAGCATGCGGAGACCGAGGGAGATCATTGTCGTAGTTATAGTCACTAACACGTTCATCTTCTTTGGAGAAGTAACTAAAGGGGTCATCTTCTCTAGAGAAGGCCCTACTCTGGACTAGCCAGTCTTCTTCTTCAAAATCCGACATGGACCCAAAGTCCGTGGGACAGTATTGAAATGAAATGAGAAACAAAAGATGGATTATTTGTACTGAACAATATTATTTGTAGTATACTTTGGTACATAAAGTACAACAAGCATACATGCTTGAAACACTCCACGCTGCATTACAACCTCTATAACTTATAATCAAAATCATATGCCTAGTCAAGTACAAGTACATGGAAACATTGAAGGGAACATACAAGAAGTATACAAAGAAACATATAGCGTGAATCAAATGCTAACTCACCTGCAAAGGTTGTATACACACGCCGATTCAAGCTCCAAAGCAGAGCAACTCCAAGAATTTCTCTACAAGAATTCAAGAAGGTACAAGGAGAAGGATGAGTGCGCCATCATGCGTACCACTCATCCTTCTCCTTGAGAAAAGGAATTTTGCCGTCTTCCAAATTTTAGTCAATCGCGAGAGATTTTTGCTAAAAAGGCACCACCTGACAACGTCGTCATGTGCTGCAGATCCAAAATTGGAAGCCATGCGGGAAGTTGTGATTGGTCCATACTGTACAACAAGTATGAACTATACAAATTGAGTACAACGAGGAACAGAGAAGAATCTCTACGGATTTTGGAAAAACTTAGGCAAAATGGGGAGTAAAATCTCCATTGAAGGAAATCATGAGGAAGATTTGCATTTTTGTCAAAAAAAATTGTTGGCCCCTCTACACCAATAGTCCTCGTTTCTAATTTTCTTTTAAATTAGAAAAAAAGAACATTACACTCATGTTTTTGGACGTTCCAATTATATCAAATTTCTTACATTTCTCGTCAATTGGCTATCAATTAATCTAATCAAATAGTGGGATATGGTAGCAAAAGTGTAGAAGATCATATATAGCTCTTTAAAACATGAAAATGCTATCTTTAAGTTCACATAATGAGTACAAACATGTGAACCCTGAATTGGGACAGTACAAACATTTTATGTTTGTACTCATTTTAAGGGTTTTTTTATGCAATCAATATTTTGATTCTTAATCTTCAATATATGCAAGATGTAGGACAATACCTACTAGTTTTTTCTTCAAAAATATAAAATAATCTAGTCTAAAATTGAGTCCAAACTTCTACCCTGCCCTGAATTGTGCCTCGGATAGAAAATCATACAAGCGTAGTGTGCGATCACCCACAAAGCCAATGTGCCATTTAATGAAGTTAGACATCCAATCTTTATTGTAGCAGTGGCAGCAACCTCGAAAGCAAGTTTTTACTACCATCCACTAATGTATAATGCAACGCAAAGCAAGCACATTGAGCCAACAAGGAATCATGTCCAGATGCAAATTGAAGAGAGAACTAATTGTATCAGCCTGTTCGGGGCAACTATTTGCTCAGATAGATGGGACAACATTGTTCATCGGCCATTAATGAATGTCATGCTTGTGTGTCCCGTTGGAGATGTATTCCTTGATCCATTGATACAATGGGGAACAAGAAAGACAAGGGATATATAGCTGGGAAACTGAAGGAGTACATTGAAGCCATGGGACCACATAATGTGGTGCAAATTTGCTCTGACAATGCCAGTGCGATGTTGGGAGCAATAGACAAGGTGGTAGAGGATTATCCATACATATATAATCAAAAATTTTAATTGTTTATGGAAGCAACGGTGATGGATTAGTCATCGTTGCTCCGAATTTGTCTCTAATTGTGCGCTCTCACTTGTTGGCACAATGTTATCTTTGCACGGTGTATTTGTCCACGAAAACTCTCAAGATCGGTGTATGGAGGCGTTTCTGTAGGTGATTTCTGTTTAAAACCACCTGGAGAATTGTGGAGTTACCAAAAGGCATAGAACTTAGCACTAGTTAGTGATTAGGGTTAGGGTTAGTGTCGTGTGACGGCTAGGTCAACGGTGGTGTCTTTTGACACTGCATTTGGGACTTGGAGCCTAAATGACCTCCACATGTGGTTGAGGGACACTCATTTATTTCAAGTTGACTCTCCCACATGCTGAGGTGAGGGTGTGTGTGCATACCTTTAGCTACATAGTGATCATGCTATCACTCTTTAAGAATCGCATGGACTAGATTTATTGTGGTTTGTAAGTGTTTTTGACTTATTTATTAGTAAAAAGGTCCTTGTAGACCAATTGCTAAATGTTGTGATCTGGATTTTTTTTCCCCCTAGCCTAGGTTGCTAAGTGATTGATAGTTTCATTTGTTGACTATTATTTTGGTTGATTACGAAAGAAACGGTGATGGGTTAGTCACAGTTGCTACCAAATTTTCTCTATTTGTGCGCTCTCACCTCTTGGCACAATGTTACATTTGGACAATGTTTTTGTGCGAAATACCCGTGACGAGTATTGCCTCCTATGTCATGACACATTTCCCTACGAAATGCCTATGACGAATATTGCCTCCTGTAAATGGGAGATAGGAATTGTATGTAGGTATTGCAATGGGAGATATGAACTGTATTTAGGTATGCTTGAGAGAGGCATGCAATGTAAGTGACTTTATTTTGCAATATATTGTGGTTTTCAGGTATTGGGGTTTTAAAAGAGTAGTGGTTTTTGTCTTTCTTTACCAATTTAGTTAGTCATAAGAGCTTTGTAATTGTTCTACAATGCATGATGTGACACATTGTGTAGTAGTAACTTTTTCAAATTGATGTAGTTATTGTTGTTTTGGTGTAAATAGGGTCTCCACATCCACTTGAATTAAGTTTGGACATGTGAATGTGAATCAAATGGGTATGTAAAGTAGTTTTGGTAGTTAGGATATGAAAAGGCATAATTATTTAACTGCCTACAACTATAAGATAAAGGATGAAAGATAGAGGAGACACTACACTTAGTTTTGAGCGATTATATTTTACAGTGTTTATCATCATCTTAGCTTGAATCTACTTAATCATACTCTGTTATCAATTATAGAGTTTTATTATTATATAGTGAGAGCAGTTATATTGTGATACATCAAATGGATTACTATATATACAATATCAAATCAATGTGTGATCAACTAGATAAGAGTCGGATCGCTAGATGAGTCCGTGTTCAACTGTGACATATCAACTGGATTTAGTGATGCATATACCTTGATTATAGTATCAAATAGAAGTTAGAGTTGTTTTAGGGTGGTACGTTGAGTCACAGTTGGGAATGTTAGTTGGAAACTGTGGTTATAGTATCAACTGGATAAGAGAGAGATCAAGTTGATAAGTGGAGTCTAAAAGAGGTCTGAGGTTGAATGAGAGTTACAGCCGTAAGCCCGTGGCTATGCAATGGATTAGAGAAGTTAATTGTAGAGATGATGATCCTACGATAGCTATGACATGAATTTCTATCAATTGGATTTAACATGTATGTTGCCAAGAGTGAGGTTAACATACAATATTTAAATTATAGATAGGAAATACATAGTCAAAAGGAAATGTGAATGATTGATTGAATTACGTTCTACTAGATATGTGTTTGGCCAACCATATCTGATAGATGATTTACTGAATGGTTTGATATGTAAAGACAGTAATCTAATCGAGAGTATTCTATTTAATATGAGGTGTGTGCAACCTTCATCAAATACAATACTATTACTAAGATTGGGATTTATTAAGTCTTTGCATTTAGGAAGACCAGGAATGTAAGTTGACTCATGGGAGTATGAATTGTAATCAATGCAATTTACATACGCAAAGTGTTCTCAATTGAAGATTGAGATCAGATTACAAGAATTAATGATGTAGTAAAGAATAAACGGAAGAATTGCATGAGCTAAGTATCAAAACCCTAATTTCAATCATGCAACACGGCACAACACAATTCATGATATAAAATAAAGTAAATGAATCTGCAATTGTATGACTATCAATTTGATCACAGATACATCAATTGGATACTAAAGATACTATCAAACTGATTGGACTAAGAGTGCTCCTCGGCTGATAATTAATTTATTAAAGAACATACCTTGGTTTAATTCAATAATAAATACAATTACTACCTTCATGTGACCTTAAGCTACTTACACACTAAACAAAAAGATCCATTCCCAATAAGAAGTTTCTAGAGTTGAATTGCGTGGGGTGTTTTGATTGATTTAATTGACAATAGAATTATCTATCTTACACATTGTTAGTGAATTTTGTTGTGAGAAAGTGAGGAAGTAGTGATGGATTTCAAGTTAGTGACCTATTATTGAGAATCGTGACGGGTATTGTAGACTTGTCACAGCCATCAGCTATGACATATTTAGTGCCCTAATTTACGTTGTGACATGTATTGGTATGTTGCCACAGACTTTTCGTGAGACGTTTTATGTGCCCATTTTTAGGATGTGAGGGGTATTGCCTAATTTTTTCCTTTATTTAGTGACATTTTAGATGTTTATTAAGTACTAACGGGTATTATATATCATGACTGGTATTGGTATTTTAGAATACTCTCTTTCATTCTTCTAAGTGTTGTGATTAGGTCTTGTACTACTTAGAGAGGTTTGAAGATGTAAGATTCTTATTTCATTCTTGCTTATGTATAGTTTTTTCCATTCCACGGGGTGGAGTTATCCGGCTTACCACTTGTTGTTCTTGACCCGGGACTACAAGGAAGTCCCTCGTGCGAAGAAGCCATGGCATTGCAAGGTTAAGAATTTCGGATTGGGTCGGTGGTAGAACCAACGACACTTGAATAATCATCTTTGTCATTGCCATCGCATGGAACTCACAACGCAAATACTTGGTTGTTTGTGGAAGGCGAAACGACTTCGCAACATCAACTCCCACCGTATGAATGCAAGACTTTCACAAAGCCGTTCAAGAGACAACAAAAGGAGTTTTGGAAAAAAACTTCAAGCGTGGAGGAAGGCGGCGGAGACATTATGGGTACGGGTGGAGATGGAGGCCACTGTTGACTGAATAGGTGGAAAAAACCTTTTATTGCCATAGCAATGGGGAGGAAGTATGCCGCCCACCTTGGGACAAAGAAGGAAGGAGTTGAAGAATTGGATGCGGCATGCCTTGATGCACAACCGCGCCATCCCGATTATGTCAACGTGGTTATAGAGTTGGAGTTGGGCCGTGGCGCGGACGAGTTGGAGATTGCCCAATTGAAAGATCTTCACCGCAATTTCAACCAAAAGAAGGACTAAAACAAGATTTTGAAGCTCCAAGTCAAGTGTGTGGAAAACTTTGTACGTTGGCACCGTCAGCAGTCTATTCAAGCCATGTAAATTCAATTACTTTTATTTCTTATGAAGTTTGTAAACTAGTAATGTTATTAAATCTATTTTTTTATTATGTATTTTAGGTTTAAGTATGCTATTGGCATAATTTATTTTTGCAATGTAGACACAAAGAAGAGAAGGAAAAATTCATTGAATTCTATTTGGAGGTCGAGAAGAATGTCTTCCACGTGAAGAACAATCTTTCTATGGACCGCATGGAGACAACATTCTCCGTCTACGTGGATAAGCGCCACTTGGATCTCGATGAGGAATGTAATGAACAAAAACAAGAAGAACAAGAACATGAAAAAGAAAAAGAGTAGACCAAGTAGAGTTTCTACTTTGTATTGTTTGGTTCTTTTTTGTTATGAGTGTCTTCTAATTTGTGTGTTGAATACACATTTGGATATTGTTTTCATTTTGGTGAAGGATGTGATGTGAACCATGATGTAATATTCATGGATATTAAACTTATACTCATTGTTTATTTGAAACATGCTTGGATTTAATGTCAGTACCATTTTAGAAAGTTTGTGTGTCTTTCATTTTCAATGTATAAATGGTATACATAATATCAATGTCAATGACTTCATAGTAATATTAAAAAATTATGCTTCTTCTTTTTTGGGGGGTCCTAACAAGTGTTGCTTCATAGGAGGCAATATCCGTCATGAGTATTTCGTAGAGAAATGTGTCACGACGGGGCGGGGCTTACATGGGCGGGCGAGAAGAGCACATGGGCCGGGGCATATGCCGCGAGGGGAGGAGGGCTTGTGCGCCAGTCGGCTTGGGTTTGACCACTTGGTCGGCTGGGAGGGATGATAACTCTACAACTGCAACTAACTCGTTCATCCCACGAGGGGGAACGAGGGGGTCAATTCGCCCTGGACCTTTCAAATAGTGGGAAGGATTCACGGTGTTCTGGAGGTCTTTGCGTGCTTGGCTTGTCCATTGGAGGGCCGGGTGTGGATGCTCTCAGCATGAGACAGAACCGACCGTTCATCTACGACAAGCAACGTAAAAGAAGACAGCTCAGGACATGCTTTTGAGAATACTTAAGCAATCCAGCCCATCACTGTAACCTTTCTATCACTACTACTCTATATTTGGTCCCAAACCATCCCATATCCGTCCCATTTCCACCCATTCACCTTTGTCAGCTCCAAATTAAGGCTTATTATTGGTCAAGACCTCCAATTTTTGGACAACGCTAATGGGGGTTTCTAGTGGCAGATATTGGCTAAATATGGATCACAACTTTGAAAACTCATAACTAAGGTGGAGACACCCAATTCAGATCACCCACCCAAATTTGTTATGTAGAGCAACTCAATTTTGATCACCCACCCACCCATATCTGTACAAAAAAACTTTAAAATGTCACTAACTAAAAATAGTCAATAGCAGCATTGGGTCATGAGGTGTGCAATTTTTGGTTGTACCACCCCACTGAAGCGCCTCATTGGTGGCCTTGCTTCAAAAGTCTTAAAAGGAGGTGCAGAATTGGGTCATGCATGTTATTGGAATTGGAGGCATGTCTTCTCTCTATAACTCACTATCACTTATTAGCATTTGGCAAATGAGGGCAATAAATCCAACCCACTTCATAACAATGACTACATACTCTACAAAACAACTATGGGCTTGGTGGGTTTTGGGCTTTTAAATTTTGTGACAATTCCAAATTTTTGAGATTAAATTTGGAAAAATGTTCGTTGAATTCCATTCCTAATTCCGCATCTGTCTACATAATTTCTTTTGACATAGAATGTCAATTGAGACCCCAACTAGCTCAAGTTATTGGAAATGGGTTGCTCCATCTTAATTCACATCTCATTGGAAAAATATGAAATCACTTGGGTTGAGATTGTAATTCTATTGGCTATCACTAAAAAATAAATGTATGATTATTTGGGTTCTCCTTATGTGCACATTGCTTAATCTGTTGGTCATGGGGGTATACCTTAAGAACATCTCCACCGGGGGAAGGGCTCCGGCAGATTTGCTGTTTTGGTATGTTTTTTTTTTTAACTTCCCCCACTAGAGTCGAGGGGCCGGGTATTTGTTGACCGGACTAGCGGAGCCTGGTTCCGCGGACAGAAAAATGAAACTTTCCCCGGGCAAACACCAAAGTTTGGCGAGCGGGGGTAGCGTATTTACAAAGGACACATTACAGCTTGAAAATCACGTGGAATTGTAGCCCAAAATTGCTTCACAAGATGCAACCCGAATTTCGCGTGTGCGACCTTTAACTATTTCCCGATTATCCCCTCTCCACTTGCGATGTAGTTTTTCTGTGCCATTTGCTTTCTCGTCCCTGCTTCTAACAGGCATCTCTCGGCCTGGAGTGGAGTTTTTCCATAGGGAGTGGAGATGCTACGCCATTTGTTCAACAGATAACCAGGCTCAAGATCGGAGCGACCTGTAACTGAAGTGAACAGATTCCACTTCACTTGATGTTCTCTCCCAAGAGATAGTGTTCTCATCCACCTTGGGTCAGATTTGTCGAGTTCTAAGTGTTCCACTTCTTGCCTGCAGTTTCTGTCATAACAAGCACTAAAATGTTACATGAATGATGGCATGATCGACTGGTGAGTGAGCTCATAGTGCACAAACAAGTTTACCTTGGCTAATAACATGGACATCATCTGTTGGTCAGGAACACGTAACCTTTCCAGGGTTTTCAGCCCCTGAAGCACAGAGACTATGTTTCACCGAAACTACCCCAAAATTGCCTCTCTTCGATGTTACATTGTAAGATTGATTGAAGCAGCTTTTTACTATTTTACTATTTTCAATCATAGGATCTTCAAGTTAACTACTATAGAAAGACACTAAATTTTTGTAAACTATGACCGCACGGATTGTAAGGTGCATGCATTTGAAGAATACAATATGGTTTTTTTCTTCCTTATGCAAACATGGTCAACGTACTTTGACTCAAGAAAATGTCATATTTTTCCACTACACATTGCATAAATTTTGTGGATCTATGTTCCACCTCGTGTTAGGTCATTGCACACCAGAATCATAAGTAATAAAGGTGTTCACGATACGAGAAAGTCTTCAACGACCAGGGATACGAAGAAGCAGCCATTTACGTAGGAAAGTTATTTTATTATTTTGATAGAAATATTGGTTGGCTTTCAAATCTATATAGTGGATAGAATTATTCTACCTCCTCTTAGGAGAATTGTTTTTTGAAAAGAGTAAAATCCTTAATTTCTACGCATTTCTAATTAAAATCAATGAGGGTTGCCAAGACCTTTCCTTCATAGCTACCTACCTCAAAAGAATGCACTATTTGGCTTTATAATATTATTCAAGTTCTACAGTAGTATTATTCAGCTCTATCGCACCATGCCCACCTTGCTCTCTCACTAATTACTGAACATCACTAATTACAATTGGCATTTGGTTCAAATTACCTATAAGGCAAAAATACCATAGGTGAACCTCTAGTTCGGCATTTATTAACTAGAAAAATGCTTGCCAAATCAAGTGGGAAAATATTTAATGAAATTGCCGAAACTATGTACACCATATATACTTAGAGATTTTGTCACATTAGAAGACATCAAAGGAGAGTGGGACTTGGAAAAGCTTCTATTCAAGGTTGCACATGCATGGAGGCTTCCGCCTTGAGCCCCAAGATCCTAGGTTCAAGCCCCATGGTCGTCAAATGTGCTAACTACAATAAAATATGATTTCTTGCCAAAAATTAATTAATTTTATATTTTGGATGCCGAATGGCCTTTTCTCACTTTAATTAATTATTCGACATGGAGGTCCTGAACTAAAGGTTCACCTACAGTACTACCCACAACCCTTTGGAATTTGGGAAAAGTCTACTCCAAATGAGAGCATAAGTTACCTCTGCCAAACCACAAGTTTAGATGTATTATTGGATCTGTATTATTGGGTCGTGCACATGGGACCTAAAAGGGCTGCCCGGCGTGCTGGCCGGTTCAGCACGTATAGGAAGTGCATTCCGGACCAATTTGGTGTCATGTGGGCGGCCCTACTGACGCATACGAACTATGCATCTGAAATTTGGTTTAGTCGAAGACCCGAAGACTTAACATCTACCACATTCCAAAGCGGAAAACAGAGAATAGCAGTAAATACTCTACCATACCCTACACCTTAGTAACAGAATACATAGTCAGCTCAGCACAAGAACCCCACTCTCTGCAGATCTCGACAGATACTCATGAGAGACTTCACTCAACCACATAGTATACTGGGAGCTTCAGCTATTGACGACTCAAATCCTTGCACTAATCCAGACATTCCCAGCTCACAGGTTCTTGAACAAAAAACTCAGAAATAAAAAATCCAATACCTTCAGGGTTGACAATTTCCATGCAAGATGCAACTTTGATCTTTAATCATGTTCAGCAATTGCCCCACAACTTTTCGGCAAAATCATGGTACTTGTGATATTTCTCTCCGTAAGTGCTACACCAAGGTAGGAAGGGGAGAATCTGGAAAGCCGGAAAAAATAACGGGGTCGATACTGCATGGCTGAACTGAAAGACTTTTAATGTTCAGAAAATGATACCCAAGTGCAATACTGTACCTCGCCTGCAAACAAAACAACGGGGGTACTCTGCAACAATTTCCACGCGCTTTGACAATGTGGTTGAATCCAATTCAATGATTTACAACTCTCCATCATGCACCTGTGCATTTGAGAAAATTGCCACGCACTGCAGGTCATGTGCATACTTCTCTGAACAAAGTAAGCCTGTGTTGCTCCCTGAAAAGCCCACCCGAAAAGTACACAAGTGCCACCTTTGTAATGCCACCGATTGACTGGACGTCACGAACTCGTCAGTATACAATGCATGCACCTGTTTTGCTTGTCCACTATCTGACAATGAGGGGCATGTTGTGTGATGCTGAAAGATGTACCCACAATTGCGCCATCGTCCCTTATCAACTGCCAAAGATGCACCAGAGAACCTTTCGTATCAGAATCACGAAGCTGCGATTAAATTCCAGAAAAAACAAAAACAAACATCTCTCTAAGTATTAACAAAAAGTGCACAATCAGTAACAATGATAAAATTCGAAAGGAGAGGCATAAGCTATAGGTAAACTATACAACGTCCCACTCTCGCTACTAAACGCGATTACACTGATCTACTCTGCTTCTTTGAGAAGCACTGACAAGAAAAAACACACGGTGCATTCAAGCTCTCTGTAATATTAAGTCGTTACCAAAGGCCATCTTGTATAAAGAGTAAACAATACCAAAACGCCTTCACCTCAAAAGCTTGAAAAACGAACCAGCAGTCAAGTTTTCACAAATCTTACCTTCAAAAAATCATACATCACACTGGAGATGATCCCCTTGCATCCTTTCGCATCTATTCCAAACACTAGAATCTAGTTTGTTGGTCGCTGGAAACCTTCTTTCAAGTTCACGAACAAACTCCCGCTCGATGTTTAAGGCTTGCGAATTTATATCTACTTGATCAAGTTCTTTCGTCTTTGGTTTTATGTCACCCAGATCAGTTCGCTGCATACCAGACCACATTGATTAAAATTGACTCCAACGTTTACAATAAGAGAAGCACTATCAAAAGAAATCGAAGACATTTTTGGGATCCCATAACAAAACGGTACGAGCACAAGTGACCTTTTCTAGGCACTGAAAAGGACACTTATAAACATTCTTGGAATATGGATCAACCGCATAACTACTCTTTAGGTGCTACATGACTTCGAAATGCCTCGATCAAATGATCACTAGATCGACATTAGAACCTGCATGAAAAGTGGTATGCATACCACGTAAACATAAGCACAGCCCTTCCCACCGTCCCCAAGTCGCTTGAGCCGCTTTTCTGACAATAACCTGCGAGTGCAAGGCCATCACGTAAGGGCCTGCTAGAACTTTATGCTAAGAAAAATTACACAACAGTAATATTGTGCAATTCCTCAGCCGAATCTAGGTTGACCTTGAAAAATGACACACAACATTGGAACGTATAATGAACGTAAGTGCTTACAATCTGATGGCCTTGCTGATATCAGGGTTATTTCCCAAGGCACCGCGAATAAGCTTCTCAGGTACAGACCTTTCCCCAATAAATTGCAGGATACTGTCTGCAAAGCGATTAACTCGCGTCAGCGCCGTTGTTTTGTTTCCTGACCTCTTCCGTCCATTTGACACATTTGCAACAACTCGTTGTTGATCAGTTGACTCCCTTCCTAAAGAGAAGAAGGGAGAAGGAGCATCTAGCGTCTCCTGTTCTGCTTCAGTCTTTACACCAGCAGGCAGCACCTTCAAAGGGGTAACATCGCTTACTAATGGCCTCATGTGATCATAGTGTGCTACATGAGCTTCTCCATTTTGTTGTGGGGGAGAAACCTCTTCAGTGGGAATCCAAGGAATAACTTGTGAAGAAGACTCCTGTCGATGCTTGAAATAATTCAGTCTCAACTTCGGCTTCAATTTTTCCTTCAATTTATCCTTTAACCTTTCTTTCAGGGCTTGTATGCTGCATGGTAGAAGGACTTGAATGAGAAGGTCTGAATTACTAGTATTACTAGAAAATATAAAACAGAACCACTACAAACGAAGGCCTGAATTCATCCAGAACAGGTTCACGAACCAACCACCGACTTTCGCGCATGAAACGACATAGATAAGAATATCTGACCTCTTTAAAACAATTATTATACTTCATCAAGGTAGACATATACTTGTCTTAAGGCCTAGTTCTGCGTTCTCAAGCCCGTACTTGTCCCAAGTTTTTTAACGACCAGCTTACTACGAGAAAATGCCCTGATTTTCACTTATGTAAATTGTTCCATTCATATATAATTTAGACGGAGGCTATTGGACAAGGTATTCAAACAAAACCAATGTAATGATTATTCGTACATGATGACGTTAACACTCAAGAATGATAATTAGAAGGTTAGCAACTGCGACAACATCAAAAAAGACATAATGAATACGTGCTTCGATCCTGTCTAAAGATTAGAGTGTGCATGCCTGTACCTGAACCTCGAAGTATCATGAGGGACCAGAGCCATATCTTCTCGAGGCTCCTTACTCTTAGTCACATTAGAGACGAGGACTGTATTTTCTAGATGGTCCGCGCCGGGACTCCGCAAAGTAACAAGCGCCATACTTCCTACGTGGTTCTTCTCCTCGGGCACTTGCCAGCCCTTAGAAGAGTCTGCACAGGCAGGAGACGTTTCAAAAGGTTTAGAGGAGCAGATTACATTTTCCTTTTCGGCTGGCTCCTCCATGCTAACCTCCGCAACACGATGCCCTGCCCAATGTCCGTTTCCATAAGGGGCATTCAATCCGTCCGATCGATCCGTCATCCCTAAAGACTCTAGTTCTGAGCAATCCTCAGATGCATTGGCTGGTAAAAAAACACCCGTGTCCGGTACTCGTTCTTCAGGAGCCATCAACTCCAAATGTAGTCGATAAAATTTATCCAAACACAAAGATCGCTGCCGTGTTATAGTTCAAGTACAGAATTCTCCTGAAAGAAGGCTGAAACGTAGCACAAAACAAACAAGCATAAGTCATTCCAAGAAAACGATCGCATGGCTCTTGATCCCTCGAGATCATCGAAGCTAAAATTTAAAAGCATCTTTCATCCAACCAATAAATTTTTAAATAATCAATGCCGCAAAACACCCTAGGCATGGCTAAACCCTTCACAGCCGATCAACATTACGCAGTCAACGAGTATCCATTATGTCAGACCTAGAATAGCACAAACTCAAGAGGCTAACGTGAAAAGAGACTCAGTCGCACAAGACAACAAATAAAAGCACGCAAGGTATAGCGTATACCATATGATCATTTGGTTGTCCACCATGGACACGCCATCAAGACATGTCGGCCTGGCTCCCAAACGAAGCTGAAGCAGCAGAGGCGGCGGTTGTGCTTCTCCCACTCGGCGATCGCTGCTGGTACGATTTAAGAAAGAGAAAGAAATAGTACGCAAGAACGTGTCATGCAGACTTAACCATGAACCAAATTACAACGCAAAAGCTCAGCAGATCATGCCCTAGAACATCTCCCTAAATGCACCGGAACACATAATAATGTCGAAGCGTCATGGCAAGGAAAGGGCGCTGCACGCCGTGAGCTAGGGCGAGGAAATTCCAGGTGCAAGACTAGAACGCGAGGGCCGCGAAGAGGCGCCAGCGGACAACGAGGGAGGAAAGGAACGGGTAAACAAACCCCAGGCGGGCGAGCGGGCGGGCGGGGAGGGCACGGAGGAAAGAAGGGGGAACGGGTGGGAGAGAAGAGCAGCGCCGGTCTAGCACATGATATTACTGGCGCAACAGCGACAAACAGCCGCGCACGGCTTCGATTGCGTGAGGGTGCGTCTGTCTCGCTCTCTCTCTCTCACTCACACACACACACACGAGAAGGCAGGTCGCGAGACGCCTCGGGCACCGGAGCCTGCGTTGGAACGTTGGCGGGGCGCGCGGCGGTTGCGGCCCCGCAAGTGGGCACGGCACTCGCCACACGCTCCCCTCCAACCTACACTAAAATTGATATTTCGTGTTATGCACAGTAAATGGCTTGTACATGCTATAGGTTTTTGCTCTTTGATCAATATTTTTTACCAATTACGTTTACAAAGATCCCCGCCTGTGAAAACCCGTAGTGCTGGTCGGGTTTCTACGTAATTAATTCAATATGAAGGGTGTCCAAAAAATTTGGAAAGTATAAAATATTTGTCTAAAGTGATACCCATGTAATGTCAAGGTCATACCCTTGTAGTATCTAGGCAATACTTATGTAATACCTAGGGTATACCCATTGTGTCCAAACCACTATGTTAAATTTCAAAAATTGATTCCTGTAGGGGTTGTCGGAACGAGATTGATGTGTACTGCTTTCTTTAAAAATTGGCATCAAAAAGTAAAACTTATGGCATTTACAAGTCATTTATTTATTGGGCATGGCACTGAATAATCAATTTTAGTGTAGTGGAACCCTCGGGCTCTTTGCGCACGCATGTTGTGTTCTCATCATGTTCCCTTGTTCCGTTTGTCTCCCGAGTCTCCATGCTCACCTTGTCCTACAATGGCCACAAATGCAGGATCTTGTAGCTAGCTTCGCTAGCATCCTCCACCAACGACTACTGCCTTTAGGCTCTGCTTCGATCTCCTACCGTGCTCTTAGAAGAAGAAGAACTCCAACCTCCAAGAAGAAGAAAAATATAGTTAAGGTAGTCCAGCCCATCACCGCCACCTTCCTATCGCTGCCACTCTATATTTGGTGTCTATTCCACCCCATTTCCACCCATTCACTCTTTATCAACTCCAAATTAAGGCTTACTTTTGGTCGAGACCCCTAGCTTTTGGTTGGCGCTAATGGGGGTACCTAGTAGCAGATATAGGCTAAACATGGCTGACCACTTTGAAATTTCATAACTAAATTACATCTCATTAGAAAAATATGAAATCACTCGGGTTGAGATTGTAACTCTATTGGCTATCACTGAAAAATAAATGTATTATGATTTGGGTTCCCCTTATATGCACATTGTTTAATATGTCGGTCATGCAGGGTATGGAGCTCGCATGAATATAGTGTTTGTTCATTCTCTTCACTAAGTCACCGGGGGTATGGGACCGGTGTGAATATAGTGCTTCACTCCTACGCAACTCTTTGAAAATGATAGAAGTTGCTTATCTAGGAGCACGTCTATCCTCGAGAGGAGGAAGTAGTTTAATACTTATGAACCTTTGTTTAGAAGACATTGTTTTAGTGGTGGAACAAACAGACACTTTATTCATGCCAATCTCCGTTTGGAGGTTGGAACACCGGCAAAGTGGTTGTGAGTTCAAGTCTAGCACCTAGGCTTGTTGGTCGCACAACTTGTGTCATTAATAAAAGAATAATGATCAAGGAAGAAAGACTACTGCCATCCTTGAGGGGGGTCAGCCCAAAATTGATGAACCCCTGCCTTGACGATGGAGGCAAGCGCAATTAACCCATATGTTCACCAAGCACCACAACCACCTGGCAAAAAGTCTACAAAGGGGCAACAATCACTATAATGCCCCTTTGCATCAAGAGGTAGGTTGCAAGCACTAATTTCGTAGGCACTAACTACCAATGCATGTGGTTAAAAATTCTAGTTGGAGTTACATGGCCATGTTGCGATTTTATAACTATAGAATGAAGTCTCTATACAATAGTAGTATTGATGAGAATGTTCACATCAATCAAAGATACCCTACATTCATTTAGTAATGGGGTAGTTTAGCTTGTCCATATCTCTACCACTACAGTGTTCACTATACATGTGTGTATTCATTATTTATGTCGATCACCTATGTATACAAATTTACATCAAGCAGATGCATGTCGAATTTTGATTGGATATTTGTTTTCAAGCAAGTGTGTGCCAGTTGATGATTGCATGTAACTTTTTAATGAGTGTAAAAGTCAAATTAGCCTGGTCCACATTACATTCAATGATTGATGTACCTACTTTTCTCTACTATTTATGGCATACAACAAAATTATGGAGTGCCATTATGGACACTACACCCACATCTTCACTTGTCAAGTAGGATGCCATGTAGGATTGGTCATTACCACCTTTTTGTGATGTGAATCATTATATACAAGCCACTACCCTACCTTCACCACAAGCTCCGACCTACCTCCTGGTGGGAGGAGGGCACAAATAACACTTATACGATGCTCACACTAATGACATCAAATCTCCTATAACCAATACCTCACAGATCTACCTAGAATCTTTGACAACTGTTTAAGAAAACATTCATATTTTTTAAGAGAAATAAGGTTCCAACATATTGTGATTTTTTTAGAATTCTATTCCTATGGATGGAATTCATAGAATTCAAAACCCTATATTTAATTCTACACCCCAAAACCAATCAACTCATTCTTTCAAAACCACCCATTATGGTGCGCATATTTTGAAGCATGCTTATCCTCAGATTTTGGAAATCTTCTATAAATCTAATGGTCTCAAATCAAATTTCATATGATGAACTTGGTGGTTTTAAGTATTTAAGATGCGGTTCCAAAAAGGCCTATTAAATGGCTCAACACAAGTTTAGTTCATGGCCAATTTGTGGCACTCGAGTACTTGGTGGTAATGGGACATTTTACATTAGTACCAGTTCAATGAGATTGCTTGTTTGTGTATTAAGATTAGTTCTAGAAATCGCAAGGATGTTGATACTTTTAATGCCAAAGGACCTCTATCAAAACACTTGATAGCAATATTCATAGCATTATTCAGCTTACATAACAAGTTATTGTGGCATTACATCCTACTACTATATGAAATTAAATTACAAAATTGTGAAGAATCTAACGATTTTGTTAACAAATTGAATATATATCATAAAAATATCATTAAACATCATTGAAAACTTTCATTGGACTATTCAAAAGCATTCTATTTAATTTACAACTGAGCTCAACATTTAATTGCATTCATATTTTATTTTCTAAAATTTAATATGAAGGGATTAACATGCAAATAAAGGTGTGGCAGTAATACCACGTCAAAACAAAATGCTAGGCATAGAGATACATAGTGATGATTCACCTATATTTGATTCAAACACCAAAGGAACTTTCTGTATCATGATCAAAGGAATACAATCAAGGGGTAAGAATATCTACATGAAACAAACTTCAGTTGTTCACGAAGAAGTGAGACCGAAGGGTCCACCCTCGAAAGGGGGAAGTAGTTCCATACTACTAACCCATGCCCGGTGGGCATGGACTTAGTGGTGGAACGAACGGACACTTTACTCACGCCGGCCTCCTCCGGGGACCGGCGTTCTTCTTCTGAGACCGAAGGAAGAGGAGAGCTTGTACTTGTTGATGTAAGACTAGTACAAAGACAATGAGGATAATCAAGCCCAAAAGTCAAAGAGGTTTCACGGCCGAATTATGTCAAATCATGTGCAATTTGAAATGAAGGAATGGATGTCCATGGCCTCTCAAACAAAATTCAATCGCTTGCAGCCATGGCGCTGTGGGAATCTCGAAGGCCACTTTCCGTGCTCCGATGGGTCCACCGTTCAGAATTGTAATCTTTGAATTCAAGTTCCTCTTTCATGAAATCCAAGTGCAAACGAGAAAACATCATTGGTGCGGTTCTTTTGGCTTCAAAAGCGGTCACATTTGTATAGGCAAGTCAAGTAGAAGTCAAACACAAGCCGATCCTGAGGCCAACCGGTCACCGGTTAACGCCTAAGTCGACCACGAGGCCCCAGGAGAATCTACAAGTGTAATATATTACACACAACATCATCTGCACAATGGATACATTCCAATGCCTACACCAATTGGAGATCAAGTAGATACGTTGGAAAGCTCTCCTAAAGCTCAAAATACATTCTGAAGTTCACAACAACCAATAAGGTTGGATGACCTATAACCACCAACTTAAGCTTGCTGACCTATTTATAGCGTTTGTATACGTGGTAAGAATTTTTTTGGGAATTCAAAATAGGATTTCATGAATATTGCAATTATCGTGACCATTTATTTCTTCATATCGAAATTGCTACAAATTTTTAAACTGGATAGTAAGCCATGACCTATTCTCGACATACAAAACTCTCTACTTCCACACTAAGTTGTGCTAATGACCACTTGTGCAAGAGACTAAAAACCGAGAGCTTTGAACCAATTATAAACTCACACCCAATCATAACTGACTTTCCTAAAATTTCGGAAATGGGATGGGCGGCTGGTGGTTTTGGCCACATAAGACTGTTGTTTCTGGGGTTGGTGGTGGTGATGGGTCATCCAACCTTAGTGGGAAAAGTTACAACACCCAGAGCACCAAAATCAATTCTCCAGGGCCTCGGAGGCCTTCAATCTCGGATCTCGACTCCGGTTCATGTCTATTCTGTCAAAAGTTGCAGATGTGGGTTGTTAGAATGGCAGAACCCCATTAGTCAGTAAGATTTTATACCAGTCACAGTAGCGCAGCGTTCAATGGGGGATTCTATGTTAATATGTGAACCTACTCGTATTGATTGTAGGAGCACGTTTGCACCCAGGTTTAGATGTCGGAGACATGAAAGTTCAGTTTCGGAACAAGGGTGGGAGTCGGTAGACTACCTTCAACTCGGCACAGACATTCCATCAAGTTACAGAGGTTAGGACGACACAGATCTGATGACAAGCCTGGGAAGAGAAAGAAGTGGCTTTCAGTTTCGACATTCAAAACTCAGTAACATACTCTCAACGAATTCACCTTTCCTAGTGCTGTTGTTAAAAGGCAGCCTTTGCAACCTATACCTACCTGACTGGACCTCCCTCTACGTAAAATTGGATTCGAAAGCCTGCCCTCTCCAAAACCCCATCCTAAAACGCCTATGACATCATAATGGTACACATATACAGAGAGCCTGCAATAGCACACTTCTCTCGTGCGCTTGCAAGCAATCCAACCACTTCCATGATCCCCAGTAGCCGCCAGCCGCCAGCTTGATTTTCACCTAGGCGCCCTGGTGACTCGGAAGCGGCATACGAGGCAAAAGCCTCGCTTATGAAATGGAGTGCCTTCGTCTCCTCCCGAATCCGCCACTTCGCGAACTGATCTCCGGAGTTTGCACAGGCTTGACACTGCCAGTACTGGAGCTCAAGTCCTTCGAGTCTCTACGCGCGAAGGGGTTTAATCTGCTCAGTTTCCTGCCGACTGTGGACTTGGAGGTCTTGATGGGCTTCTCCGGCTGTATGTCTTGCTTCATCAACGCGTGGTCTTTCTCGATCTCAGTCAACCGCATCCGCATCCGCGCCAGCTCCAGCTTCAGTTCCCGATTCTCCCGCCGAACGGCAGAATAGTTGTCTTTAGGCGAGAGGGCCGCGCTCATGTTGCCACTGCCCATTCGGTGCTGGTAGTGCCCGTTGCTCGACTCCATTGGATCTGCAAATGCTCCTGCTGCCAGCGCATTCCGCATTCGCAGCTGCTCGAAGTAGAGCACTTGGACCACCACTTGCACCGGTAATCTCTCGTTCTGAGCTGCATGAGTACAGGCCTCCTGGGACAGTTTCTGGCAGTCCATCAGTTTGCATATTTTCTTCCGGTCGACCTCGGTCAATGATGGATGTGCCTGGCAGATCACAACCAACCACGTCAGGACCATAGAACACTGACTCCGAGTTTCCCAATCACCGACTACCTCAACGCATGTGCACAAACAAGGGGGTGAAGGAAAGGACATGGTATTTGTGCTAAGGAGTGTACTGTTGGCTGTGGTACCTTGAGATAGATATCAACTGCTCTGTACAGTCCATCGTCCACAACTCTTGCGTAGTCGGGCAGGATTTCAGCCAGCGCGATGAATTTGGAGAGCTTAAGATTGGCGTCGGGAGCAATTTCTGCAAGATAGCTGTCGACAAGCTTCGCGACCTTCATCATTGCACTTTGAGAGGGAGAACCTCCACCGTCTGAATCGTACATGGGATGAGCCACCTGACAAAGCCGCCCATGAAGTGTGTAAGTACACGCAATCGGGAGAATTACAGATTCAAATATGAACCCCTAGTGACTGCAGCTCGATGTGAAGGCTAACTAACTACTCGCAAAACTAGTTTCACTTACTCCAGGGTATGTAAAATAATAAAGGGAGATTGAACTAGCAGGGTAGGGTAGTCACTGTACTTGTAAATCGTCACTGTCATCTTGTTGCAGAAAGTTGACGACGATACGGTGGACGATGTCATTATCGAACAAGGTGTCGCCAGTGTAAGAGAAGGAGGGAATGAGCAGATCATCCAGTGTCGCCTGCTCCAACTGCATGCCAATGCGTTTCTCCAGATCCAGCCTGCATGCTATGGTCGTGTCTAATATAATTGCTGTTCGCAATAGTCCAAACAAGAAACTGCACGATGCAGTATTCTTCTCAGGGGGAAGCAGGCTCACAATAGTTTCCACTAGAATACGTTGTTCATGCTCCATTGCTGTCGACGAGTCGTGAACCTGCATTTCAAACAAAACACCTGAGTATTCAGAACTGAAGAAACGTGATTGATGAACTTTCCATGAACTCAGTTCATCATTAATGGACCAAGTGAGAGGATTGGTTCATTCCCGCGTGCATCACTAATATCGTGCCTAACTTTCAGTTTCGTAAAAAAATTCTTTTGGTCATCCACTGAGAGTCTGTTATAACAAGTAAACAGATGCAAATAGACTAAGTTTTTCACATGTGTAAAATTGGGTGATCTGGTGAGACATGGTAAAACAACCGTAACATAAGATACAGGAGAACAGTATTGTACAAAAGTTTTGAGAGGGGATAGAACCTTCATCTTCGGGGGCTTCATATCACTCCGTCCATTCTGTTTCCTGCTGAATCCCTTGAGAGATCTCTGTGCAAAGTGCATGAGCGCCCCTCCAATACTCTCCACACGCAAGCCCTTAGTTCTCATGGCTGCTAGGACCCTTTGATAGAAGTCAATACGCAGTACAGCCAGATCCTCCGCCCACCAGTCAGCCATGGGAACCTTGGCGTGTGAAAGATTACTGCTACTTGAGAGCTTGAAATTCTCCGAACGACCTGAACCCCCAAACTCGGAGCGACCGAGAGCGTTAGCGTTCTGTTCCCTGCATTGCGATACCAATCAGCACAGTCAGGCCCAAACTACTACTCAAACTCAGACAGCAGCAACAAGCACAAGTCTGTGGTAGAGTCTGAGCTTGTAGAAGATGAAACTCCGAGGTGGGAAGAAAGAAAAAATCACCTGCAAGCTTTCGTTGCTGCGGCCTCTATGCACCTGCTCACGATGCCCAGATCTTCTGCAAGCGGAACGAGATTTTCGCAGTTATGGAGGACAGCAATCGAATCTGCCAAGCTCTGCAGGACGACCTCGGAGAGAAAGGCCTCGGTTCGTGCCACCAGATTGTTCTCCCCAAAGGATTCTGTCATTTCTAGATACTCCGCAGCACATCGCAATACGGCCACGTTGGAAGTTGTGATTTCAAAATTGATGCCATAACAAAACTTAGCAGCTAGATCAAAAGCCTCGGCACCACCGGGTACATCTGTCAGCGGCAACACGTTGGGATTGTCGCTGTCTGCCAAATTGGCTACAAGTTTCCTTATGCGCCCACTCCTTGCAACCAATGGGAACTGAAAGACAGCCATTTCACTCATCAAAATGTCAATTCCCAAGTCACCATCAATCTCAGAAACTCGACTACTAGAGACATCCTCGCATCCCCTAACTGCCACTCACTGGCCTGTTCGTCTAGGGTCCCACGCTAGAATAATACCACAGCTGAAAACTAAGAACACGGATTAAGGAGCAATACAACAGTAGTCTGCCTGCCAAGGAATTGCTTTCACGAACAGAAGCGAAAAGCCTCCAATGAGCACACAGAATAGACACCGTTCTTGCAGAATAGACCGTCTCCTTCCCGTAAGATGCTGCTCACTCTAATAATACCACAGGGTTGACTCTAAAATCTACGGCAACGCTATGATGGAGGAGGCGCTACGAAAGAATGAGTCCAGCAACTTACCTTGTGTAATGAGAAATTCATGCCCCCAGCCTCCACAACTATGTCACTAGGCACGTCCGTCGTCAATACCCTGTACCAATTTAGCGAAACAGTAAGCAACATGCTATCACAATCACACCCAAAATCCTCTTCAAACTTTCATACTTTCCAAATGGAACACCATTCAGCCCTAGAACTCTAATCGAGGAACACAAAACTACAAAACTGAGCAGTTTCTGAAAGTTCATCAATGTAAGCAAGTTGAACCGGACTTGCAGAGACAACAACGAAAAACTTGGAACTACTCTGAACGCACTTCCTAACTGATGCTTCACTCGGGCAAGAGCATGTGCGCACTCTGGAACATCGCGGCTTATCTTTTCCCCTAACAAGAGTGAAGAAGGCCCCACTTGAGTGATCACAGAAAACACTAAGACAGACCCCACGATAATACCAGATACTCCACTGGTGATTACTACCATCCTAGGAATTTAGAAGAAGGAAACAAATCTTCCGTGAGACGAATGACCAAGCGACATTTTTTTATACGATATCATCCCTGCAATTCGTTGCAGAGACACAGAGGCCAAGCGGAACAAGGATATAACCGAAGAAGGATCTCATTGTTCAAGACGGTGGACAGATTCTTTGCGGCAGTCTAAGCCGAAGAACCAATGTCGAGAACGGGGATTGAGAGAACAAAGACACAAAAGATGAGAGCGGGAGACGGTTACCACTCGTTGGTGCGCTTCATGGAGAAGCTGGCACGGGAGGTTCGTCGACCGGTAACGATGTCCAACGAGTGCCTCCGGGCAGGGAGCGGCTTCAATGTGTCAAACTTGGGCGCCAGACTGGTCGCCATGTCTGCGCGCGTTCTCGCCAGCCAATCCATCTTTGCCCCTCTCTCTTCCAACATGTTTGCAAGCTGTGGAACCTGTAGTCCGCACGCAGACTACTACTGCACCTCCCACTCGGTTGTGCCAAATGTCCCACAGCTCACCGCTTCCAAATCCTACCTTGCAATCCCTCTATCAACCAATCTAGATGAGAATCCTCCCTCCCCGCACCTGAAATTCCACACCTCTGAATGCCGGTCGGTCGTCTTGCGAACGCCCTCTGAGCTAACGGCAAGGCAGCGCGTGCGGCACATGAACGAGAAGACGCATCAGAGTCCACACAAACATCCTGAAGGGAGGGAACGAGGGGGGGAGATGGCACGAGAAGAGGGTGGGGAGAAAGCAAGGCGGAGGGATTTGGCACGTCCTCCGCGGGGTTTGTCCGGTGCCTGCTTGCCTCCACGAGCTGGGCCGGCGCTGGGGCGGGCAGAGGGAGTCCAGAGGGCGAGCGAGAGATGAGTTGGGAAATTGTGGCCAGCTACCACCAAGGGGGACGAGCTGTGCCACAGCACCAGTGCACCTCGCACAGTGACAAGGTATGTAGACAACAACAGTGGCGAGAGCAAGCTAGAGTAGAGTCGTAGCGTACTCTTGGAAAAGAGAAGCGTAGGAGTAGTAGGAACAGGTCACAGAAGCCAGATGGGATCCGATTCTGAAAAGGCAACGTCAGAGAGTACTCAGTGGCGGATGCAAATATAGAAATCCCTGGCCCTGACAGCAGACGCTGACACTTCTTTCGTGGCCTGCCCCGCTCGCGCTGGGAGCCTGATAATGCGAAGCGACCAGCTACTGCAGCCGCCGCTGCCTGCCAAACGAAGAGGAAAGAGGGAAGCAAAGCAGGAAGCTTTGGGGGCGAATTCAGGCGGTAGGCACGCGAACTGACTGACGGGAGCAGCAAGCCGGAACAGGAGCGGGCGAGCGGGTGGGTGGGTGGGGTGAGTGGGTGGAGTGAGTGAATGCGTTCGTTGGCGGGTTGGTTCATTCATCCCCCGATGGCGTGACGAGGAGCTTGGAGGCGGCTGCTACGCCGCGGGATCTGAAGGAGCACGGCGGATTTGGCATTGTGCAGCGCCAGGAGGCACGAATTGTGGAGGAGGAGGCGAACGATCTGGTCTGTGGCTGGGATGAGCGTGGCCCATTGGATTGCATTGCACATGGATGATGTGCGTGCCGCTGTTGCCAATGGGCGCGCGCGCAATCATTCCTTCCCCACTACACCTCCACCTCCACCAACTCAGGGCCGCTTTACGTTACCCTACTTGCGGATCGCTTTCCTACATACTGAACCCATTAACCCTTTCATGACGAGTCCTTGCATGGGGCCTTGTAAAAATTTACGATTTGATAGAATCTGCACAATAACATCTGCACAAAGAGTGCATTTCACTGCTCACTTTTTTCATAGAGATCGTTGTAGCTTGGAATTGCCTCAACTGATTGGAGATCGGGAAGATGGGCTCAATGGAGGAAAGTAAAGTACACAACTGCTCCAACTAGTGTAAATCAATCCAATAGTTCAATCAGCCGTGGCTCCCCGAAAACTGGTCTCATCAACCACATTTTGGTCCATCAGCCGTTAAAGAGTTAAGGACGAGCAATCATTATAGGTCATTCTGGCACGGTAATCTCGTAGCAAATGTTGCATGCCACCTCCATGAAAGACTTAAAAAGAAGAAGAAGAAGAACGCCGGTTCCCGAAGGGGGCCGGCGTGAGTAAAGTGTCCGTTCATTCCACCACTAAGTCCATGCCCACCGGGCATGGGTTAGTAGTATGGAACTACTTCCCCCTTTCGAGGGTGGACACTATGTACCCAGTAACATGTAACTAGTACCAAAGGACCCTAGGTCCCAAAAAGTCCTAAAAGGGGGAGGGCATGCATGGTAAAATGTAACATGCAAGTGTAGATCTATGGAGGGGGGTTTGAAGCGTCCGGAAGGGGTTGGTTGTTTTCAAGTTTACGTTTATGTAGGAGTATCGACATAGCATGTTGAATTGCAATAGTGTTAATATTTGAAAAGGTGGCTTTGATTGAAGTGTTGGGGATTTTGAATGTTTCTTCAAGGGTTGTCATTGAGGGGATGAAGGTGGTGGCTCTAGCACCCGCGGTGATGACAATGAGTGGGTCTACTTTCCATCCTAGTGCTTGAATATCGTCAAGTAGTGGTTGGTATTTATTTGTTTTGTTTGCAATAGTGTCCGGGGAGAATCTACAATATGTGAATTCAATAAATTGGATGGTGAGACTAGGGTCTATGTGGTTTGGTGGGGGGTCTTTGTATGAGAGTCCTCTAACACATAATAAGTCCGGTTTGAATCTTGCATTACAGTGGCATCTTTGAGTATGACAGATGCAGGGTAATAGCCACGGGAGGACCGTATTTTCTTGTGGGTTGTCATTGAAGATTCCGGCATTCATGAGAATGAAGCACCGGGATTTGATTGATGATATAAGTAGTTTACGAATAGCCCATACAGCCTTGTTATGTCTTTTGACAATTAATGAATGTATATGGGGGTTTTGACACTTGAGTAGGACATGTAGCCATGTGTCTGGGGCCGTGGTGTTACAAATTGGACATGTAATTGTAGGAAACCTTTCTACTCCAAAGAAGAGTTGTTTGCGGGCATTACCTATGTATTGTCCGGTGCGGAATTTAATTAGGCATGTGATTTGTGGATCCGTAATTATGGGGTTTTTCCAAAAATTGTTGGACATTATGTTGTGGATGTTTGGGTTGCCGGTCCATTTATCAATATTGGGGAAGTTTTCTGTAAGTTTTTCTAGGTTATTTATAAGATCATGTTTTTTGAGGTATTTGTCTAAGAATCGTATGGGGCCTTTATCGGGAGTTTCGCCCATAGAGGGCCATTCATACCTATGAAAGTAATATGGGGTGGCATGGGCGTGTTCATATGGGTGTTCGGCATTCTTGTGGGTTTTTTCTCTTCCTTCCTTTGCTAGTTTGTCGGCTTGTTCATTACCATCGATATTGGCATGGGCTCGGACTTTGTGGAGTGTAGTAATCTGTGTACGGTTTTGGAGCATTTCAACCATAGATGTAAGGATAGTTTTATCCGGATGACTGTTGTGTAAAGTAGGGTGTTTGATGTGTGTATTAAGGAGATATAATACATTTACGCAATCTGTAAAAATGTGAGCCGGTTCGTTTGGGTATTGAGTGGTGATTATCTTAAGGGTTTTGTGTATAGCCATCATTTCGGCTCTTAGGATATTTTGGAGTCCATATAGTCTTTTTCCTAGTTTAATTTGTTTGGTTGAATTGTATATCCCATAACCGGCTTTTTCTCGGTGCCAATGTCCCGGGCTTACTTCGGTTGGCTCTTTAAAGGAGCCGTCAATGTAGTAGCTAAAGTTGGGGTCAAATTTAAGGTCTGTATTAATTTGGTAGTAGGAGAGGGGGAGGCTTAATTCGGTAATTGGTGATGTGGAGGTGTTTGTGTGGAGGGTTTTAGACCATTTTTTGTTGTGGTTTACACGGGTTGAAATGGGTGTGGGAGAGGCAGGTGCGGTGTATAATTTGTTAATGTTTAGATTTTTTGCTATCAAAGTGAGATGATTGAGGTTTTCTAGATTGCCTATTTCTCGAGTTTGGTGATGTATACATAGGATACGTAGGGTTGCTGGTTCAAGGCAGGGTGTTTGTATATGCGAAGGTATAGTGGGTTCTTTGTAAGTCATAGAGTCGGCTTCAAATAGTACTATGATGTGTGAGTCCGGAAATGGGCCTAAGTATGGGTTAGAGTTATGATACCAATGAGTGTCGGGAGTGATAATAATGGTGATGTTATGGTTGGGATCATTTTTTGCCGCTAGGGGTGCCCAATGTGTTGCTTGTTGTGTTTCTTCTTCGTTGTGAGGGTGTGCAAGGCCTATACCGCTCCACCTATAATCAAAGGCTTTACCAAGAGAGCCAAAAATTTTATCACGTTCGAATGGAGAGTAGAATTTTGAGATTTTTGTGGGGCATGTAACGGGGGATGAGAAGTATGAATGTGTTATATTCAGAGATGTAATAAGGTAGTCTAGGATAGGATCAGGTAGTGTGTAGTGTGCATTTTTAAGGGGGTCATTTTTGGATATTCGGTAGTTATATCGTTGGTATAGCCAGACAATTTCGATTTCAAATGTTTGAGGTATTGGCTCAATGTTGATAGGGGTTTGTAGTGCGTTGTGATATTGGTTCCACAGCCATTGCAGTCTAGCGAGTGGTATGGTTATTAGGTGTCTCCCATTACCTTCGTACATGTAGGCAGTATCTTGTTGTATTTTGATAGTATTTGTTTGTGCGAGGATGTCTGTTTCGGGGTTGCATTCGGTTGTAAAGATGTTAAGGAGGGGGACAATGATAGGTGGCGTGACAAATCTGCTATCTCGGGGTTGTGCTTGAGGGTGGTGTAATTGTATGATATTTAGGTAGTAGTTGTTTTGAGTTCTAAGGTAGTATTGTGTGAGGATTTCAGTGTTATGCAAGGAGGTGTTTGGGTTGTGCCAAGGGAAGAGATTTCTTTGTGGGAGCCATTTGGCATAGGTGTTGTTATTGTGGGACCAATGGCATAAGTATGACATATATTGTTTGTTTATGTTGTTAGAGTCAATGTACTTTCTATGTTTGTGCGCGGTTATGTTGTTTATTGGGTGTATGGAAGGATTTTTTAATATATGTGGTGGAGGGGCATATGGTCGTGAATGTGACAGATTTGGAGGGATTAATGGGGGGTTGATGTTGGGGTGGTTGTTATTGTGATTAATGATGTATGAGTCTTTAAGTGTGTACGGTGGGGCGTGAGTGGTGCAAGGGTTGGGGCATGTAGGGAAACATGGAGGGTGACAAAATAATTGTTTGGCAATATTTAGTGCACTTTTTATTAATTTATGAGGGGTACCATAGAGTGCCTTGTAGCTCTTGTCGTCCATAAGGTGTGTTCCATTTGGTAGTGTAATTTGTTTTAGATCAGTAATGTATGCAGAGAAAAGTTTTTGTAGGAGTTTGGCGGATAATTGTCAGTCAAGTCTAGGGAGGTTATGTAATTCATTTGTCCAATTTTGTTTGAGCGGTGCGGGGTCTAGTAGGAAATCTTCTAGTGTGCTTTTTAGAAATGTTTGACCTTCTATTTTTGAGTAGAAAAAGTGTGCGGGTAATGGGAGACTTAAGACAATCAGATTTTTTAAGCCTTTGGAGGTATTGTGCTCCTCCATAAATGGCAAGGATGTGCCGGAGGAGTCCACTGTAAATTAGTCTCAATCGTCCTTTATCGTTAAGTGCATTCTGGAGTTGTTCTCCAATGCAACGTAGATAGGCATTTTTAAGGGAAAAGGCTTCTAATCCGAATAATTCGTGAGGGAGTTGTGTTATGACATTGGGCGTACATTTAGGGAGTCCGCATACTTTCTTTTGTATGGCTATGATTTTTTTGTCAAGTTTGTTTATGGCGGGCATGGAATAAGGGACCGCATAGAAGTTGTATGAAATACACGGACGTATGACAGTATCGATCATTTTTATTTTTTGTTGCAATGTGGCCGGACAAAGTGTAAGTTCCTTGCATTGTTTAATAAGCTTTGTAGTAGTAGCGTGAATTTGAATTTTCCATTTTAAGGATGGGACTAGGTTTATTCCAAGGTATATATAGGGTTGGTTTTGGTTGAGAACCGGAATTGGTTGGTTACGATAGTGGATATTAGTAGCTTGGATAAGGGCTTTGAAGGCAGTTGGATTTATTTTGGATTTGTTTGGGCATCCGGTTACGGCACATTTTTGGACCCCGAGTTCCATCCCGCTCCATAGACAGAATTTGTCTATTTTGTCGAGTTGAATTTGGAGTGATTTAAGACGTCCGGAGATGGCCGCTAGATCGTCAGCATATGCGGCCGAATTTATGGTGACTTTATAGGTTTTTTAATGTGTAGCCATTACTGCCTCTTTGAAGCCATCTCAGAAGAGGTTCTAGGAATATAATAAAGAGGTATGGGCTCAGTGTGTCGCCTTGGATGGTACCACGTTGGATGGGGATAAGGCGTGTTTTACCAAAGAATTCTCCGATGTATGCAGTGGTAGATTGGGAGTATATATTGCCAACTAGTGTGATTGCGTCTTCTGGGTACCCAAGATCACTCATGATGGCTAGCAATCGCGGATGGTCAATGGAGCCAAATGCGTTTTTGAAGTCAATATAGAGTATGTAAATGTCTTTATTCGTGAGTTTTGCATCTTCAAGGGCGGCAATGAGGGTTTGAAGTTGCCGTGTGGTACTTCTCTCGGCTCTGAACCCTTCTTGGCTTTCATGTAGTATTTGGTGTTTTTCCCCGTAGGCCGATAATATTGATGTTAGTGTGCTAGTATATAATTTGTACATTGTGTTAGCTAAGGCAATAGGTCGGTGGTTAGGTAGCATGTATGGGTTGCCTTTTTTGTATAGTAAGATTGTTAAACTTGTTTTCCAAGATGCGGGAATGGATTTTTGTTTATAGCAATGAAGGAAGAATAGTGATAGAAGGTTATGGAATTTTGGGGGCATGTTTTTTAGGATTGAGTTAGGTATATGGTCCGGGCCTGGGGCTTTGTTGTTTCCCAAAATTTTTAGGCACATATTATATGTGTCTCTATTGTAATATGTGTAGAGAGGTGTTGTTGGTACGCCTCTTTTATCAATGGTAAATCCGTCCAAATCATGCCACGGGTATTGCCTAACTCCGCATGTGCATGTTGATGAATGTTGTGGATGGAAGTGACATGTGGAGGTGGTAGGTCTATTGTTTATGGATTGTTGAGTATGTATTTCGTTTGCGATGTCATCTGGGCTGGTTAGAATGTTATTGTTTTGATCTAGAATGCAGACTAGAGGCAGGTTTGTGTTATTTTTAAAGACTTTTCTATTAATCTTTTTTGGGCTAGTTTCGTACAGTTGTTGGTATTTAGAAATGGCTTTTTTGACACAATCTCTAGTATATTTTGTAGTAATTTTCCGAGCTTCTTTGTTGGCAATTTTAGCAATGGTTGCAATGTATTTTAGCCAATCTTCGTGAGGGGTGTTGGGTGGTGGTACTTGTGGTATTTGGGGGTGATGAAGGTTTAGTAGTTCGGAGAATATGGGGTGGGTTTGCCAATTTTGGTTAGTTTTAGCAATATAGATTGATTTTCGAATAGTGTGGTATGTGATAAGATGTTGTTTCCATTTTTTGGCTAATTTTCTCAGGAGATACCCCCCTTGTTTCGAGGTTCTAGGAGTGAGTTGTGGAATCGGGGGTGCTTTACAAGTCTTTTCTAATGTAGTAGAAATTTCTTTAATAAATTTGTCAAGAGTTGTGCAAGCTTCTTGCCATTGTGTGTGTGTGAGGTGTTGGTGGTTAGAAAGGATATCTGTAAGGGAATCTATTTGTAGTGAATTTTTTTCAAAGAATATTGTGTTAAAGTTATCAAGGTTTACTCTTGGGATGGGGTTAATTATTTTAATATCATTTGAGTTGATGGTTGTGGGAGGTCTACTTATAAGGGTGTTGTGAGGTATATTGAGTTGGATTGGGAAGTGGTCCGAGTTTAAGTTGGTTGTGGTATTGGTAATAGATGTGTATTGGGTATGGTTAGGTGTTTTAATGTAAAATCCATCAATTAGGCTAATGTGTGTGTAATTAGGTCCACCTTGACGGGAATATTGTGTATCGGTTGGGATTAAATATAATTCTAGGTCCTCCGTATAAATTTGCCATTGATAGTCTATATCAAGTGGGGGGGTGAGAGTTCCTCCGTTTTGTCTTCCAATAAGGGCGATGTCTCGGTTAAAGTCTCCGCAAAGTATTATTGTATGGTTGGTGTGTGTATTTATTTGTGAAGTGATAGAATTTTGGATCTCCAGAATAAGCCTAGAGTCTTCTATGTGCAACGGCATGTATAGATGAAGAATGATCCATGGTTGGAGGGGTCGGTTAGTGATTTCAATAATTTGAAGATATGGTGATATATTAGCCGGGGTAGGGATTTTAGTAATATTCCCGGGGAAGGCATATGATTGGTGTATGAGCATGAGTAGACCTCCTCTCGCCGGTGTATATGGCCTACGTTGTTGGATGTATCTTGTGAGAGAATGAGTATTATTAAATATAAGTTTGTAATCGGGGAATGTTTTTTGGATGTATTTTGTGGATTTAGTAGCGGTTATTTTAGTTTCTTGTATGGCAATTATGGCGGGTGGTGTGTTGGTGTGGGCGGTAAGGTTGTGAATGCATGGTAAAGCAGTGTTTAGCGTTGACGCGTTCCATGTAATTATATGTGTGTTTCTATTGTTTATATTGTCGTGGTTACAAGGTAGAGGGGAAATGTGTGCGGGTGTCGGGGTGGGGTGCGAGTATAGACTTGATTCCATTTGCAAGTTCTTTTTCACTTTTTGTTTTGTTAAGATTTTTAGCAATAAGAATAAAACAGTTCTTTTTTGCAATTTCATCTTCATCCAACTTCCTAGTAGCAAAGACCGGGACAAAAATCTCATTGGAGAATGAAACTTTGTAGTCTTTAACTTTGGCCGCTTGTTCCGGGGAGGGAGTTTTCACCCATGCAAAATCGGATGGGCCCTTTTTTTTCCACCCCGGTTATTTCAAAGTCATGACCCCTACCGAAGCTCTCGCTCACAATCTCTGCATGTAGCTCATATGACTCTTTATTTGCAAGATTCGGACCGGATATTTTGACGGATAGTAAATGTGAGAAGGCAAGGGAGTCGTATGATTTACATACTTTTCCCTTGTGTGGAATCCCTTCATCTAAGATGAGGATGAAGGGCCTCAATCCTCTCAAAAGTTCTCCACCATCCTTGTCAGGATTTTTAAGGTGTATTTTGAGAACCCCATTCCAATTGTCCGTTTGGTGGTAGCAATAGACGGCTATAGGCTCGCCAATGCTTGTCCCAGTAGGAATTTGCATTTCATTCAATCTTGCTTTTACCATATCTAGTATAATGTTCTTTGTCCAAATTTGGTCTCCAAGTTCAAATTGAATCGACACTTGGTAGTCTAGTGAATAACAATTACTATCCACCTCAACTTCACTTGGAAGTTGAGTGAGATTAAAGTGGTTCCCCCCTTTACCATCTACCCTTGGAAATATCCACTCTTTTTGGGGGACAAATGGAAAGGCAAGGATTGCTTCAAAACTTTCCCTTGCCTCTTTTGTATTCATGCCTGACTTGACTGATGACTCTATACTGTTTATTGGTATTTTTTGACTCCCAATCTTTTTCCCAAGCATATTCATGGCATGAAATCCTAACCAGTACTCGGTGAAAGGCAAACTTGTTGCCTTCACTTTTTTCTGGGTAGTATTTGTAATAAATAGAGTGTTATGGTTGATTTGTACTGGGCTAGGGTTTTCCTCTACCACATCAATAAACAAGCGTTTGGAGGAGGTTGCAATATCTTGAGATTGAGACATGCTATAGAGATTCAAACATGAGATGTCATTAGAAGAGGTATAGCGTTTTATCACATTACCCCTTATCCCCTTGATCTCAACTTCTCCCCTCAACATACGTTGAAGGCTTTTTGAAGATGTATATATCAAGAAGGGGTAGGAAGTGATATTGATGGTGTACCCATAGCATACAAAACAGATCTCTAATGATTGAAGTTAAGAAGGACTAACATATTGAAACGCATTCATCTTTATACATACACCCACATGAGAGGTGCCAAAATAATGGACACCTCCCCAAGTGACTGGTTTAGATATTACATGTTGTTTACATGCCCATGGGATTGCATAATAATCCCAATGTTGGCAAAGATAAATAAATTGAGAAGGAGGTGTAAGAGTGTGACCTGAGTATGTTGTTATCCTTTGCGCACTATTCAGGAGAGTCTTGCCTTGGTATGTACCCCCTGTACTGGTGTAGTGCTCACTCGCCCTTAGCTGTAGACTCTGGCTAGTTAGTCTCAATAACTCTGTGACCAAGTACCACAGCCGTGGGTTTCTAACGACTGTGGTAACTTTCTTCGGCGCTTCGCTCATAGGGTCACGGTCCTTTGAATCACGCACGTCCACGGTGATAAGTGGACACGATGTCCACGGTGTTGGGTGTTCGTGCTTGCCTGGGCTTGAGGACTTTGTGCCTGTGGCCGAGGACTTCGTGCCTGCCAGAGTTTCGGTGCCCTCCGTTATTGGCGCAGTGGAACGTTTGAGGGCGGAGCTTGGCGGTCTCTGAACAGCTGCCGCGTACTTCGTTCTCCTAGGATTTTGGCGCGCGGGCTGGCTTTCCTTGGCTATGGCGTGGTCCTCTAACCGCAGTTGGCTGTGATGGGGTCGCGGAAGTTGTCCTTGTAGCCGTTGAGGGTATCGGTGTTCGTCAGAGGGTAGCGGCCGCAACGCGTGGACTCGACTACGAAGGTGTACAGGTGAGGATCCGGCAGGGTGTCTTCGTTTTCTACTCTCTCTTGATTCGATCGCCGCTGGCTCTTTTTCTTGCTCTTCGCTGGTTCGCACTCTGCTGGATGAACCGCTACTTCGTCGGAAAACACCTTCCTTCTGCCTGTTGTCCACGATTTGGCGGTCTTGGCTACGCACTATGATCTCCTTGCGGTTTTGTTGTAGGCTGACACTGTTCTTGCTTCTCCTCTTTAGTGTGTCGTCTCTGGTTTCATCTCCAAAGTCGCTGGCCTCGACTCCTGTGTGAGTTGCAGTTTCCACGACCTGTAGGCTTCGGGGGTGTGTGGCTTGGAGTCTGTGAGCATGGCAGTCCGCCAACTTCGTCTTCGTGTTGTGGGTCTTCGTGCTGCTCAGCCTCGAGCTTCGGTGGTGAGTGTGGATCTCCCTGTGTTTCTTCGTCTGTATGTGTGATGTGCGTGTGGCGGCGTCTAACGTGGGCAGTCTCGCCTTCAAGTGTCTTCCTTTCTGTGTACTACAAGCCAGCATCAAGTCAGTTTTCGTAGGTGTACAACTAATCCACATAAACAGCAATAAACTTGAGGGAAAAAAGGAGAAGGGCAGCTCTCCACTGTCGTGCGGAGCCTGGTTGAGGAGTATCCAAGCTGATCGTGCGGGTAGCGATCCTCTCCACCGTCAGACCTTCGAGACTTCTGGCAGGTACGTGAGCGCTACCTTGTCTAGGCGGATGTTGTAGTATTTCCCAAGTGGGAGTGGGTGTCTGCTCAGTGAGGCAATGTAAGAGGGTTTGAGAGTGAGGCGAGGGTGCGATATATACCTCTTGCTGCGTTGGTGTTTGATGGATGTAATTGTTGTTGATGAACGCCTTTGTTTTTGTGTTGTTGGTCGTTTAGGGTTAGCTTTGTTTAGGAGCCGTTGGGTTGTGGCTAGTTTTTTGTCATGTCTTGGATGTGAGCTTGAATCTTGTTCTTTCGTGGATTTGACATTTTTGTGCTGGCGGCTAGGGTTTTGTCCCTGTAGTTGTGGATGGCCAAACTGCCCTGAGTTCTGTTTGTGAACGTACCTGGTGCCCGTTAGATGTCTTGGAGTCTTGTTAATGTGTTGTTGCAGCACCTGAAGTTGGGAGTGGGTCTGTCGTTGTAGTATTCGCGAGTTGAGGTAGTTCTGGGTGTGGGATCCAGGGATGTGTGTTGTCTCCTTTGCTGATTGCGGTGCAGTCTTGTGTGCCGTTGTTTGGTCTTGCAGCGCCTGCCTTCTCTGTTGCTTTACTCTGATGCTGATCGCTATATGGTAAATTGGTTTGCAGAGCTTCTTGGCGCCATCTGGTTGGCAACACAAGCCGGTTAGGTGGGAAGTCTGGAGCCTTACCTTGATTAGGTATGGTGATGTGTCGTTGCAGTCGTCGTTTTCTTCTGTAATCCTGTCGGTGACTGCGCTGAATGTTGTGCATTGATGTCTGTGTGGTGCCGTAGGTGCCTCCGGAGTGCGTAATTCGGGCCAGGCGATCTTCCGAGTTTTGTTGATCCTCCCATGGTGTTGCCTGTCTTGTGCGGGTTTTCCCGGACTGTAGCAGCATGTTGTCTTCTTGTAATGTACATTAGCTATAGCAGTAGCAGCACTCACCAGCATGTTTCTAACTGGTCTGTTAAGGTAATAAGAAGGCGATTCAAAATATTGAGTGCGTATGAGTAGCTTACCTGGGTCTGGGGATTGCTGGAGCTTGTGAGCTGATCTTGTTTCTTTAGAGCTGGAGCTTGTGAGCTGATCTTGTTTCTTGAGTGCTGGCGACTGTGAGCTTGTGAACTGCTCGTGTTTCTTGAGTGTTGGTGTCTGTTAGTAATAAAAAAGCAATTCAAAATATTGAGTGCGTATGAGTAATTTACATGGGCCTTGGGATAGCTGGAGCTTGTGAACTGATCTTGTTTCTTGAGTGCTGGAGCTTGTGAGCTGATCTTGTTCTTTGAGTGCTGGAGTCTGTGAGCTTGTGAGTTGGTCTTGTTTCTTGAGTGTTGGGGTCTGTGAATAATAAGAAAACAATTCAAAATACTGAGTGCGTAAGGCAAACTTACCTGGGCCTGGGGATTGCTGGAGCTTGTGAGCTGATCTTGTTTCTCGAGTGTTGGAGCTTGTGAGCTGATCTTGTTTCTTGAGTGTTGGGCCTAGGGATTGCTGGAGCTTGTGAGCAGGTCTTGTTTCTTGAGTGCTGGAGCTTGTGAACTGATCTTGTTTCTTGAGTACTGGAGTCTGTGAGCTTGTGAGCTGGTCTTGTTTCTTGAGTGCTGGACTTTGTGAGCTTGTGAGCTGGTCTTGTTTCTTGATTGCTGGGGTCTGTGAGCTTGTGAGCTCGTCTTGTTTCTTGTGTGCCGGCGTCTGTAAGCTTGTGAAATGGTCGTATTTCTAGAGTGCTGGGGTCTGTGAGTAATAAGAAAGAAATTCAAAATACTGAGTGCGTAAGGGAAACTTACCTGGGCCTGGGGATTGCTGGAGCTTGTGAGCTGATCTTGTTTCTCGAGTGCTGGAACTTGTGAGCTGATCTTGTTTCTTGAGTGCTGGGCCTGGGGATTGTTGGAGCTTGTGAGCTGATCTTGTTTCTTGAGTGCTGGAGCTTGTGAACTGATCTTGTTTCTTGAGTGCTGGAGTCTATGAGCTTGTGAGCTGGTCTTGTTTCTTCAGTGCTGGAGTTTGTGAGCTTGTGAGCTGGTCTTGTTTCTTGATTGCTGGGGTCTGTGAGCTTGTGAACTGATCTTGTTTCTTGAGTGTTGGAGTCTGTGAGCTTGTGAGCTGGTCTTGTTTCTTGAGTGTTGGCATTTGTGAGCTTGTGAACTGCTCGTGTTTCTTGAGTGCTAGGGTCTGTGAGTAATAAGAAAGCAATTCAAAATACTGAGTGTGTATGAGTAACTTACCTAGGCCTGGGGATTGTTGGAGCTTGTGAGCTGATCTTGTTTTTTGAGTGCTGAAGCTTGTGAGCTGATCTTGTTCTTTGAGTGCTAGAGTCTGTGAGCTTGTGAGCTGGTCTTGTTTCTTGAGTGTTGGGGTCTGTGAATAATAAGAAAGAAATTCAAAATACTGAGTGCGTAAGGGAAACTTACCTGGGCCTGGGGATTGCTGGAGCTTGTGAGCTGATCTTGTTTCTCGAGTGCTAGAGCTTGTGAGCTGATCTTATTTCTTGAGTGCTGGGCCTGAGGATTGCTGGAGCTTGTGGGCTGATCTTGTTTCTTGAGTGCTGGAGCTTGTGAACTGATCTTGTTTCTTGAGTGCTGGAGTCTGTGAGCTTGTGAGCTGGTCTTGTTTCTTGAGTGCTGGAGTTTGTGAGCTTGTGAGCTGGTCTTGTTTCTTGAGTGCTGGGGTCTGTGAGCTTGTGAGCTGATCTTGTTTCTTGAGTGTTGGAGTCTGTGAACTTGTGAGCTCGTCTAGGTGTTGCCCTTGTGCGCATTGTGGGCAGCAATCTATCCTCATGTATATGTGATTGTGTCTAGGGTGAGGAAGGGGGTAAGTGTGGTGTTTCTTGTTGTGATATGAATCTAGATCTAGATCTATCTGTGCAAGTGTGACGTGAGTAATGCAGGATCTAGGGCTAGATCTGGGCCGACACAGAGCCCCGCTTCAGATCTACTCTTCCATACTAGTGCTATATCATACTAGTGCTATACTAGTGATAACCGCTTCAGATCTACTCTCCCATACTAGTGCTATACTAGTGATAATCGATCAAGAACTTGCAATCCCTACCAACACTCTTCACAACCAAGAAACATTGTTAGCAACAAAATGAGGTGCACATCGGGATTTTGCAATGAGACCCAGCAACCCTCATTGCAATGTGCTTCGTGTTTGCGCCTAACACCTAGAACCCCTCCTCACCACGTTTTACGGAGCTACTTGCCAATCCTCATCTCTCTCCGAAAGACTTAAATTATAATACAGAGGTGGAGGAAGATGGGTGTCTATTGAGACCAACACCACAAAAACAAGTGCAAGCATCCGTGAGCTACAGTGATTTCCGTGAAGTGGGGTCGCAATGAAATTACCTTGTGCGTAGATGTTGTTCTACATGATCTGGAACATTTGTAGATTTGTATTGGCTAAAAGAGCTCATTGTCCTTCAAGGGTTAAATACGGATGTCCAAAATGGAGAATGTCCAAAAAATTGGAAAAAGAGGAAAATCCAAAAAAATCAAGAAATTTGTCTAGATCATGTCCATGAAATGTCCATGTGGTACCCATGTGATATCTAAGTTGTCCCATTGTGCCGAATTTCTCTATCAAGCAAACATAATTGTTATGGCACTTGGATGCTGAAACTGGATGTATTTTACGGTGTAGAAATGCATGCGTCGGTCAAGAATTTCATCCTCACGACATGTTCAGTAGAACAAGGGATGGTATGTTGGAAAAGATAAAAAGATAATCCAAAAAATGCCTTAGAATTTCTTGATTGGTCGTAGTGTAACCCCCTAGAGGAGAATTGTATCGGACAACTTCACCAAAAGGAGAAGTCCACTTAACAACTTCAGCAAATGGTCATGGCCAACCATAGCAAAAATGATCTAAATTTGGTTTACAAGTATGTACCTATATTTACTTCATAGGGTTTTTGAGAAGATAAATTTTGGTGGTGCACATATTTCATCATTTGGAGAGTCAAAGTGAGCTAATTAAGAAGCAGAACTCTAGTCCCTCAAGAGAGCGGGGCGAAGTGAATAAAATGTCTATTTGTTCAACCACTAAACCAATGTCCACTAGACACATGTTTAGTAGTTTGGAACCACTTCCTCCTCCCAAGGATAGACACAATGTACCACTAACCAGTATTCGTGACCAATAAGCTAGGACCAAGGACGAAGGGCCAATCAGAGCCACAAGGCTCAATTCGAAGAGGTGATATGTAAAAAGTTAAATGTGTGCTTTTGAGAGGTTTAAAGGGTGTCATTTGATTCTAGAAGAGGTTGATTATTTTAAATTTTTTGTTTGTGTAGAAGTATAGACATTGCATGTTGGATAGCAATGGTGTGAATTTTTTAAATGTCTTTTTAAATGGATTGATAAGGATACTAAATGTTTTTTCTAGACTTTTCATAGACAAAATAAAGGTAGTAGCTCTAGCTCCAGTGTTGTTTAAGTTGGAGCTAGAGCTACTACCTTTGTTTTCAATTGCTTCTTCGGAAAATCTATCATTACGATACTTGAATTCCACAAATTGGATAGTAAAGTATGTATTTATGTGGTCTGGAGAAGGGTCTTTAAATTATAGTCCTTTGACGCATAATATGTCTAGTCTAAATCTTGCATTACAATGATATCTTTGGATTCCACATGTGCATTGAAGTAGTCATGGAAGGGCAGTGTTTTCTTGTGGATTGTTGTTGAAGATTCCGACATTCATAAGAAAAAAGCACTTGGATTTATTTAGGAATACAATTAGTTTTTGGATTTCCCATACCACTTTGTTGTGTCTTTTGACAATTAGGGAATGAAGGTGATAATTATGGCATTTGAGGAGTACGTGTAGCCATGTGTTCGGTTCCGTGGAGGTGCATATTGGGCATGTTATGGATGGAAATCGTTCTATTCCAAAGAAGAGTTGTTTGCAAGCATTCTCAATATATTGTCTAGTACAAAATTTTGATAAGGCATATTCTTTGTGGGTCTACAGTCATGGGATTTTTCCAAAAGTTTGTAGGGAGTTTATTGCCAGTGTTATTGTTACCGGAACATTTGTCTAAGTTGGGGAAACTTTCCGAGATTAAATCAAGGTTGTGAATTAGATCTTGTTTTTTGATATGATTGCCAAAAATCTTATGGATCCTTTGTCCGAGGTGTCTTGCATAGAAACCAACTTTCTCATTTAAAACTAGTTATTGATGTAAAAATAAGAAGAGAGATGGTTGTACAAGCAAGAGAAAGACACACAAGGTAGTACAAACTATGCTTTGAATGACATGTTGTCTTCTTTCAAAGGCCTTTACTTATACTACCACTTAGTGGCGTCTCATGCATCTTGCAAATGGCTTCTCAAGCAACTTGCAAGTCCCTCCATACCAACTCATGGCCACCCACTTGTCCTTGCCTTTCCCATGCAAGACATGTGGATTGGTCTTACCTCTTTGACCTTGTGCCATGCATGTACCTCTTCTCCTTTCCTCCCCAATTCCTTCCCCTCTAAATCTTCCTCAATGATTATTTACAATGTCGTGATAACTACGAGCAACTCTTGACTCCAACACTCCGACTTTGAAAGTAGTTACCATCTCGCAATCCCGCCGCCGTAGCTAACCTTTGATGTTGCTCTCTCACAAGTGTCTTCGTCAACACATTGGCCACCATGATACTTCAAGCTAATCTCGCTGCTCTTCAACTTCTTGCGAATGAAGTGATATTGCACATCAATGTGCTTTGTGCGTGAGTGGTGTGTGCGTTCTTTGCAAGGGCTATGCACCCTTGGTTGTGACACATGATGGTTGTTGCTCCTTCTTGAACAAACCCCACATCCGCCAAGAGCTTGCAAAGCCAAATGGCCTCCTTTGGGTAGTTGCCATGTACTCCGCCTCCATCGTGGACAAGGTATTGGTGGGTTGCCTCTTGCAATTCCAAGAAATGGCACCATCTCCAACAAAAAACACATACCCCAATGTTGAACGATGCTCGTTTGGATCTCCAACCAATCCGGATCACATTATTCCCTCAAAGCAATGTCCTTGCAACCGCCAAACTACAATTTGTAGTCCTTCGTACTTTGCAAGTACCGCATAATGTGCTTCACCGCACTCCAATGAGATGGACCAGCCCTAGACATGTATTGGCTCACCATGCTCACCGCAAAAGCAAGGTCATTTTGTGTAGCCACCATGGCATACATCAATGATCCAACTTCATTCTTGTATAGCACGCCTTCCATCTCACCTTGAATGGCTTGAAACTCTTCTTCTGAGATCTTTAACCACATGACATTCGTATCACGTGGTGTACCAATGGGCTTGCACTCTACCATGTTGAAGCGCTTGAGCACCTCCTAAATGTACTTCTTTTGGCTCATGGTGATGATACGTGCCTTGCGGTCCCTCATAAATTCCACACGAAGGCAATATTTCAACTCGCCAAGATCGATCATGTGAAACTCTACGACAAGCTTGCCTTTCAACCACGTCAACTTGGCTAAAAGGCTAGCCAAGATGATCCACATAGATGAACACTATCAACAAGTACTCACCAGTTTGCTTCATGTACAATGAGTGATCCGCTTCACTTCTTATAAAGCCCTCTTTGATAAAAAAACAAGTCCATCCGTTAGTACCAATCTCTTGGTGATTGCTTAAGCCCGTACAACGACTTCTTGAGCTTGCACACAAGATGCTCGAAATCCTTCTTCTCAAAACCTTGCGGTTGGCTCATATAGATGTCGTCTTTCAAATCGCAATTCAAAATGCAATCTTCACATCCATTTGATGGATCAACAAAAATCCAACGCGGCTCCCAGCGCAAGGATGCACCGAATGGTGTTGAACTTTGCAACGGGAGCAAAGGTCTCAAGGAAGTCCACTCCTTCAAGTTGAGGGTATCATTTTGCCACCAACCGCGCTTTGTGGTGCACAACAAGACCCGAAGCATCTTTCTTCGTGTGAAACACCCACTTGCATCCGACGCTCTTGTAACCCTCTAGAAGGAGAGCCAACTCTCAAGTTTCATTTGCCATGAGCGAGTCATACTCTTCTTCCATGGTTGCCTCCCACTTGCTCGCATCATCGGATCGCATGGCTTCACACACGTTCAATGGATCTCAGAGAGTGGCTATATTAGCTCGCTCCACTTCATGTTGCGGCAAGATGTGGTTCATCCACCACTCTGTAGGCGGCCGCCGCTCCCTTCTTGGATATCGTGGCAAATAACTGCTCCCACTATCCTCATCACCACTTGGTATTGATGTAGGTGTTGTAGAAGGCCCCATGGTTGCACCTTCGTCTTCATTATCCACCATATTGTCCTTCCATGGATCACTATGACCCCTGGTACTTCAATTGGAAGATTCGTCCACCAAAACCAACGAAAGCGTCTCACTACTCCCACTTGGACTCATCTCCAAACCATGACCAATACTTGAGCTCTCTTTCACAAACACCGCATTACAACTCTAAATGATCTTATTTGTCTCAACACACATGAGGCGATATGCCTTGGTGCCCTCACTGTAGCCAAGAAACAAACACTTTGTGCCTTTCACATCCAGTTTATCCCTCTTTGCATCCGGCACCATCGCATATGCAATGCATCCAAACACACGCATGTATGCAATGCATGGTTTGCGGCCACTTTAAGCTTCTTGTGGTGTGATGGTGACAAGTGCCCTTGTCGGGCACCGACTGCGGATGTACACCGCATTGGTCACCGCTTTCGTCCAAAAAGCAAGCTTGAGCCGTTGGGCATGGATCATACTCCTCGCCATCTCCACAATGGTGTGGTTTGCTCGCTCCGCCACTCCGTTTTGCTCGGGCGTCTTTGGTGTTGATGGTTGGCTCTTGAGTCTTGATGCTCTGATGTTTCAAGTAGCCTCGAAATGCCTTGGAGATGAACTCTCCACCATTGTCCGACCAAAACATCTTGATCTTGTGCTCGAATAGCTTCTCCGCAAGCGCCTTGAACCCCTTGAACTTCTCAAGGCAATCCCATTTTGTCTTCAACATGTGCAACCACACCATCCTTGTGTGGTTGCACATTAAGTACATTGCATTGCCAATGGACGTGGATCTCATGGAGCCACACACATCCAAATGTACAATCTCCAAAGGCTTTGTGGTACAAGCCCCTCCATCCTTTGGAAATGGTGCCTTATGTTGCTTGTCTTACTCACACCCTTCACAAAATGGCATAGATGACTCATCATTGCCAAGGGTCATGCCACTTACCATGCTTTGAAGAAAATGCACACTTTTTACATTCAAATGACCAAGTCGACAATGCCAAAGCTCTATGGCATAATTCTTGCTTGATGATTGTGCCAAATTTGCCACATCCGTCTCATATACCTTGGTGAAGGCCTCATTGTATAAGTTGTCTTGACGAGGTGCTGCTGCAAGTACATCTCCATTAGGTGCCTTCATTGAGCACCCGTCCACATTGAATTGTACCTTCATACCGTTTGACACAAGCTTGCTCACCGAGAGCAAGTTTGCTTGCAAATTGGGCACATGGAGGACGTTCTTAATTGTCATTCTCTTTGAACACCCCTTACAAGCACTCTGACAACAATGGCACCGACTCCAATGGCACCGACTCCAATGGCATCAACAACACTATCATCATGCAAATGCACGTTGCGTGATGGAATAACCTCATACGTATAGAATGTTGCCTGATGTCGTGTCATGTGTTTTGTGGGGTCCGAATTCAAAATCCAAATACAATGGACTTGGAACGAGGTCCATCTTAAGTTGCAAATGCGTAGTCATTGTCCACCTTGGCATGAATGGCATTCTCCTTCACCTTTGCTTGATTTGTGTTGTCCCGCTCCCATTTCATCGGCTTGAAGCAATTTCGTGCTAAATGGTCCGATTTGCCACAATTGTATTATATCTTGGGCTCGCCATGTGAGGATGAGCTGCCGCCCTTGCTTTGTCTTGATACTAGAGCCGCATCATCGCCAGGCGCCACCTTCTCTTTGTGTTTAGACACTTCGTGCATCCTCCGTACAACCACAAAGCCAATGGTGAGGTCTTTCATGAGCAACGTCTCTAAACGGTAACCAAGTGCTTAAATGAGGGCCACAAGCTTTGACGGATACCTCCAAGCAATTGAATTGATCCGCAAGTGCCTTCACTTAGTTGATGTGGGTCAACAAGTCATCACCTTGTTGCATCTTGATTGTGAAGAACTTACGACGAATGAAGAGGATGTTGAGTAAGCTTTTTGTTTCGTGGATGTTGCACAAAGTCTTCCATGCTTCCGCCGGTCGTTTGCAACTCTTGATGTGGGCAAATTCATTGTTCACCAAATTGAGCCCAATAATGTACTTGGCCTTCTTCACACGCCGATTGTACTCCTTTATTATCTTTGGATCATTGTCGGAGGCTGGAGGTTCCTTAGAGTCCTCAACAATCTCCTAAAGGTCCATAGACTCCAATACCATCTCTATCTTGAACTTCCAAAGGTTGAAGTTGTCCCCCTTGATTTTGTCAATGACCCTAGCACTCTCATTGTTGAATGTGGCCATGATGACACTCAAATGGCCAATATTGGCCCTTCTAAGCTCCTCATGTGCACTAACGCACCTCAATCACTCAATTGAACGTCTTTTAGACTCTCAAATGAACAACTAAGCACCTTACACACTCAAATTAGTCCCTTCAAGACTCTAATGTGCAAGAGCAATCAAATGAGTCACTTCTAAGCTGAAATGTGCAAAGGTACTACTCAAACACTCAAGTCCTCTCCTTCTCGACTCAAATGTACACCTTTGCACCTCATTCAAACAAATCAGCCCATTATTTGCTCATACACGCAAATATGGACTTCAATGATGTCAATGAGTTACACAAAGACTCTAATGTGCAACTAAGCACCTCAATCACTTAAATTAGCACCTTTAGAGAGCAAACAAGCACATCCATTATGAATGAATACTTACAAGGTTCAAAAGCTTGAATGTGCACAACGGCCACTCTTTGCAACTCCTTGTTCCTTCCCAAATCGCCTCTAATACTCCAAATGAGCCCTTTGGCACCTCCTAAGCTTCAAATGAGCCGTTGTGCACCACCAAAGCTCCAAAGCCTATCTTGTAGAATATCAAAGCTCCAAAGCCTTACTTATGCACCACCGAAGCTCCAAAAGTCGTCCTTCTACATCTCCAAAGCTCAAAACCAGCCTTTGTGCACTCAAATACTCAAACTCAATCAAAACCTTCTCCAAACAACTTAGCAACAAAACTCTACACTCGCAACTCACATGAGTGAGCCGATAACCTATTGATGTTAAAAGAAGTAGAGAGATGCTTGCACAATCAACAAAAAGACACACAAGGTAGTAGAAACAATGTTTGGAATGAGATGTTGCCTTTCTTCAAACGCCTTTACTTATACTACCACTTAGTGGCGTCTTATGCATCTTACAAGTGACTTCTCAAGCAACTTGCAAGTATCTTCTTAAATATTTTGCAAGTGGCTTCACAAGCAACTTGCAAGTCCCTTCATGCCAACTCGTGGCCACCCACTTGTCCTTGTTTATCCTATGCAAGACATTTGGGTTGGTCCTACCTCTTTGACCTTGCACCATACATGTAACTCCTTAGTTTCTTTCACTTCTCCTCATTTTCTCCCCATTTATTTTCCCCTCTAATTCTACCTTAATAATTATTTACAATGCCGTGATAATTATGAGCAACTGTTAACTCCAACAGTAGTCAGAGATAGCATGGATATATTTATGTGGATGTTTGGCATTTTTATGAGGTTTATTTAGTCGTTCCTTAGCTAGTTTATTTGCTTGTTCGTTTCCCTGTATATTGACATGTGCTCTAACTTTATGATGGGGAATTTCTGTTTGACTGCGAAGCATTTGAACCATAGATGTTAACATGGTTTGATTGGAGTGACTATTATGGAAGGTAGGGTGTGTTATCTGTGTGTTTAATAGATATAATACATTTATTCAATCTGTAAAGATGTGTGCGGGTTCATTTATGTATTGTGTAGTGATAATTTGGAGGGTTTTATTTAGGGCCATCATTTCAGCGGTGAGGATATTTTGAAGTCTAAGTAGTCTTTTGGATATCTTTCATATCTTTGGTTGAGTTATATATTCCATATTGTGCTTTTTCTTTATGCCAATGTTTGGTGTTGGCTTATGTTTCTTCTTTGAAGGAACCATCTATGTAGTAGCTACATGTGGGGTCAAATTTTAATGGAATATGGTCTAAATGTGTGGGGAGGGAGGCTTTAGGGTGAGGTAGTTTTGTGTTGTGTTGGCATATTTAAGTTTTGACCATTTTTGTTGTTGTTTACCGGGGTTAGGAAGGGTGTAGGCGGGGCTATTTTTGTAAATAGGTGATGTATATTCAAATTGTTTGTTATAGAGGTGAGTGTGACAAGTTGTTTTGTGGTGCCAATGTTATTATTTTGGTAGTGCATGCATAGTATTTGTATAGTGGATGGCTTTAGTCTTTGTTATTCCTTAATTCAGGTGGTAACGTGTGATTTTCATATGGTACTAAATCTACTTCAAATAATGCAATGATGTGAGAATCCGGGAATATGCCTGAACGTAGGTTAAAGTTTTGGTACCAGTTATTGTCTCTGTAATGATAAGAGTGGAAGTGTAATTTGGATCATTTTTTACTACAAGTCTAGCCCAACGTATTGTTTGTTGTGTTTTTTTCTATATTGTGGGGGTGTGTGATATCATTTCCAATCCATATGTAGTCAAAGACGTTTCCTAGTGAATCGAAGATTTTGTCTCTTTCAAAAGGTGAGTGAAACTTAGTGAGTTGGATGCAGTATGTGACGGAGGACAAAAAGTACGAGTGTTGGATGTTGAAGGATGAGATTCATGTGTCTAGGATGGGCGTGAGTTATGTGTTTTGTGCAAGTTTAAGGGGGTCATTTTTGGGGATGCAATATTTATATCTATGGTATAGCCAGACTATTTCGGTTTCAAATGGTTCAGTTATTGGCTCCATGTTTGTGGAACTTCGTAGTTTGTCGTGATATTGATTCCATAGCCATTGGAGTCTAGTGATGGAGATGGAGATTAGATGTCTTCCATTATCTTCATATATGTGTGCGTGATCACCAATAATTCTAATTGTATTGTTTGATGTGAAAATGTCTTTTTTGGAGTTGCATTTGGTTGTGTGGATATTGAAGAAGGGGATGATTATAGGTGGGATGACGTATCTTGGGTCATGAGATTGTTCTTGGGGGTGGTGTGCTTGAATGATTTCTAAGTAGAATTTATTTTGGGTGTTTTGATAATATTGTGTTGATTGTGCGGAGTTTTGGTCATGCCATGGAAAGAGGTTCTTTTGGGGTAACCATTTGTTGTAGGTATTGTTATTACATTGCCATTGGGTATCACGTAGGATATTACATTTACTACTTTGGATATTAGAGTTCGGAGTATCTCCGAAGTTGTAGTAAATGGTTACACAATGGATATCACCTAGGTATTACATGAGTATTGTCCAGATATTACAATGGTATGGCATTGGCATGAAATGAGTATCACCCTAGACAAATATTTTATATTTTCAAAAAAAAATCGGCACCCTCCATTTTGAACTATTTAGGGAGTAACCAGACCAATGCGTAGGGTAATTCAATTGCAGTAATCTTTGAGCGTATGTGGTCAAGAAAGTGTAGGTAAGAAAACTGTGGATGACTTTTTACAAATAACTAAAATGAATTTCCTTATTACCGTACTCTCAAAAAAATCAATCATCACTGGTGTAAAAGTTACACTCAAAGGTGAGTCCAACTTTTCTTCACCCGCTATTTAGGGTAGAAAACAGACTACAATGGTCAAAGTTTCCTTCTATTTGTTAGAAATTCTTCATTTTTATTTTATTTTTCCTACTTCAAGAAATATCGTATACCATTGGAATTTTTCTTACAAGGAATTAGCATTATATAAACTACATGGTAATAAATCTGGAGCTTGTGTAGCACAAATAAATAACACATATGAGGAAGGAATTTTTTTTTCTTCACATCAAAATTTTGATCTTCCAATTTAGCGGTAAAATTTTATGAAATGTTTTGAGCACTTTCTTTTTTGAAATAGTTTTAGATCCTATTGTTTGGTCCCTAAAGGACGAAGTGTCCATTTGGGAAACAATTGAGATAGGGAAAAAAAAATTTAAAAGAAAAATCCAAAAAAAATGAGGACGATAGCCATTTTGAAAAGCTCACTTGAGCATTATTTTTTTATTTTGGATTAACCCTTTAGTGGTGAGTATGACCGGTGAGACCTAGAAGATTCTATCAGCATGATAGATTATATAGAACATCATGTACACATCAGATATATATCATCATGACACTCATCTACAGAGATCATTGTAGTTTTCTAAAGCCTACATGAATTCTTGCAGCAATGGTCTCTTATTAGAATCATCGTAAAATGAGCTACGTCCTTCGTGAAGAATGTTTCGGCGCTAGTTTCCTTTATTGATTGCGACGGTGTGTTTTCACCCCACCAAAGACCACGTTTGGGCCTCTCACGCACTAAAGGATCAACAAGGGAAAAATTATCGTGCTTCTATCATCAAAAGCTAGATCCTGAGGTTGTTGAATAGATATTGTATAGCTAAGTAGTGGTATTGTAGAATTAAATAATGCAACTTTTTTAGGTGGATGACAACGAAGAAAAGTTTTAGGGACACCACTTTGTTTTTAATAAAAATTCATAGAAATCAAGTATTTTTTTCAAAACTTTCTCTCTTAAAAGAAGAAGGCATGTTTCGTTTTTCTACCACTTAGATTATAGATCCAATTACCATCTATTTAACCTCTAAATTTTCTAGACAGTTTCACACCAAAAACACTTCAAAATTATCAAGTTCAGTGTAATGGATATCAAACGAAAAAAAAGGTTGTATTCCTAGTTTTAACCATAGGATCTCATTCACCCCTAAAGAACCATGACAATTTCACACCAAAACCACTTCAAAATTATTGATTCAAGTGCAATGAGTAAGGAAGAAAACAAAACCTTATATTTACAGTTTTGACGGTAGGATCCCAATTGAGACTTACTAAGTAAGATACTTATAAAATTTCAAAACTTTGACCACACGGTTTGAAAGATTATAGTGTTAAAAGTCAAAATAAATTATTCATTTTGTTCCTTGCATTGAATGGATCAGCAAGCTTTGACTCACTTGGTATTAAATTTTTGCACTGTACAAGGTCTAAATCCTTTACCATTGTGTTTTGCATGATGTTAGTTCCCTATTCAGCAATTTTTAGAGGTAAATAAGGGGTGTAGCATATCCAAAACAAGTGTGCAAAGAGTGGAGGTTCAAAAATTGTCAATTCAGGTTTTATTTTTTGTGAATTGAATATGTTTTAGAATGATGATCCCAACAGTCAATAAGAAGATTCTCACTGCATATTGTTGCTTAAAAAATAAAGAGTGAAAAATATGAATATTTATAGGTTTTATGTAGAAAAAGATGAAGTTTTTTTCCCACCTTGCCCGAAATGTGTAAGAATGTTTTTTTACATTGTAGACAAGATATTTTTTTTTAAATTCAAAGAGGGTAATATTCTTTACATGACAGTATGAAAAATCTCAATGTCAATAGAAACTTCTAGCAAAATTTTGGAACTGCCTGGAGTCCTCAATTTGAACTTTGAGTGATACTTACTTTCATATTATGATGAATCCCAAAAAAAAACCTCCGCAAAGCTCTTATGAGAGACAATCTCGGATAATAATTTCCCCCCAAAAAAGGTTTTTTTGAATTTTAGGAATGTGCCCAAAAACAAAATTGTCCCCTCAAAGGGACACTTGGTTCTTCAGGAATTAAACATTTAATCCTTTCAAGACGAGACTTCCATTCAAGCTTAGGAGATGCCACGAGTGGGTACATTTCATAGCGACTGGTCATTATAAACATCAATATAGTTAGCCTGTCAAATTCCGCTGTACATCCTAACTGCGTTCGTTGAAAGCGCAGGGATCCAAGGAACTTAGATTAGGCTTCCCATCAAACAGAGATGAAGTATAAGTGCATCAATTCGCAAATTACTCCAAAAGTGACCACCTATGGGCATCTTGTCATTGAAGGGCTAATAAATAACATACTCACAAAATTTCATCATCTTTGACCGCACAAATTGAAAGATTACAGTGTTTGAAGTAGAAAATTTGGTTCATTTTTATCCCTTGGTTTAGTGGATCAGTAGACTTTAACTTCACTTGGTGTCAAAGTTTTGCACTACACAAGGTCTAAATTTTATAACATCATGCTCATCATGATATTGACTCCTTGTACACCAATTTCTAGAGGTAGAGAAGGTCTGTAGCATATTCAAAAAATTGTGCAAGGAATGGTGATTCAAAAATTGCTAATTCACGTATTAATGTTTTTGGGACAAAGTATGTTTTAGAATCATAATCTGAATGGCCAATAAGAAGGTTTACACCACGTCTTGTAATAGAAAAAATAAAAAGTGAAAACATGAAGATATCTAAGTTTTATGTGGAAAAAAAGAAGTTTTCTTGGTACCTTGCCCAACAATGTGTGACAGTGTGTGAAAATGTTTGACTTGGAATGAAATACTTTTTTTAACTAAAGACAAGAAATGTTTTTGGACAATATGAAAGGAAGTAGTATCAGTTGCTAGTGTTGAAAATCTCATATTTATTAGAGTGTCCTAGCAAAAGTTTTTGGAGCTGCCCAATGTGCACGCACTCGACAGTTTTTTCTTTAAGATGGCATAACTTTTTTTTTATGAGTTCGATGAGAATAAAATTATACTCTCATGTACCTCTTAGCCTGTTGCATCTCTATAAAAAAAATTCAAGAAATTCAAATATAAATTGCAACTATGGAAACATGTCCAAGATTTGGAAAAGCCCATATTGGGACTTTTTTTCATTTAATGGTTAAATAAAAAATAAAATCATCATGTTAAGTAAATGGTTGTTTTTTATATCCTTTGACATTACAAAAATGTTTTTTTTCTCCAAACAACCTCCTTTACATGTCATTTTTGCGTGCAATGACCTAATGTGAGGTAGATCATAGTTCCATAAATTTCATGCAATGTACTGTACAGTAGTGGAAAATATGTCATTATTTGCAGTCAAAGTACGTTGACCCTCTTATGTAGAAATAAAAACTTTGTAAAGTAGACTTAAAATGCATGTATCTTATGATCCGCACACTCAAAGTTTACAAAAGTTTTTGGAGTACTATCTTCTTATAGTAGTAAAAACTAAAATCATGTGGTTGAAAACAACACTTGGTCAATCCTATGGCTACATTTGATTAAATTAGTCTCATAATTTCTTACCTCAAAGGGGCAATTTTGGAGTGATTTTGGTGAATTTTTAAAAAATGGTCCTTTCAGGTTTAAAACAGTGAGATTTCAATTTTCCTGACATGTTTTGAAATTTGAATTGTAAGTGTTATCACCATTGGAAATTCAAGTGGTTTTGATTTATATTTTTTAGTTGCAAGAAACAGTCAAGGGATTGCGATGACTAAATCATTTTTGAATATACCAATTTCAAACCTTTATATTAACCCCTAAATTTCCAAGAGTCCCCTTGGGGGACTCTAGAAGGTTTGGGCAGGTTCCTATGGCATCATTTTATAATAGTTTTCTTGGAAATTTTTAATGTAGATGGACATTACTAAAAGCTTTGTGTGAGCTAAACTTTTTCCTAAATCCAACATTTCATGAAAAAGTTATAGGGTTTTGAAGTTCGAATGGGGAGAGTGGGCAAGTTGGGCAACTCCAAAAACTTTTACTGGGACACTCTATTGAATGTGAGATTTTTGATAGGAGCTAATAATATTATTTCCTTTCATATTGTCAAAAACAATTTCTTGTCTTTTGTGAAAAAAGGCATATAAATCCATGTCAACATTTTCACACATTATTGCACATTGTCGGGCAAGGTACCAAAAAGAATTCTTCTTTTTAACATAAATCTTTGAGATCATCATATTTTTTACTATTTGTTTTTACCGGAGAATTATGTGGTGTAAACCTTCTTATCGACCATTCAGATTATCATTTTAATACATAATAAGTTCACAAAAAACTATACGGCAAATTGACAATTTTTGGACCTCCACTCGTTCTTCAAATTTTTTTGAATACGCAACACCGTTTTTCTACTTCTAAAAATTGAATTACAAGGAGCTAATATCATGCTTAACATGATGGTAATGAATTTAGACCTTGTGTAGTGTAAAAATTTGACACCAAGTGAAGTCAAAGTCTACTGATCCACTAAACGCAGGGAAGAAAATGGACCCTTTTTATTACTTCAAACACTATACTATTACAATCCATTTGGTCAAATTTTATGAATTTTTTAATGTAAAATACTCAATAAGTCTAAATTGAGATCATACGGCTAAAACTAGAAGTAAAAGTTTTTTGTTTTGTCCTTACTCATTGCACTAAAATGAGCAATTTTGAAGTGTTTTTGGTGTGAAATTGTCAAAGAAATTTAGGGGTTTATAAGCCCTAATCAATAGAGTTTTCCTAAAAGTGCTTTCCGAAGGAAAAAGCCACTAGGAATGTGGTGCCAGGCATGATGAAATTTGTTTATGCATGAGAATAAAATTTCAAAAATCTCATATTTCCTTTTTTCTACATCATTGAGATGCATGGCAATCAATGCTCTTGGACCCTACCCCATGCAAGGTGAATCTCCCCTGTAGTACCCCAAGTTTCCAAAAAGTTGGCCGATGGTTCCTCCACACCTTTCCCAAGCCAAGTCACCATGTGCATGTGGTCCCAGCTACTAGTATAAAACCCTACAATTTATGGTGAAAGATCATTTACTTTTTGGAAAACTCTAATAATTAAGCATTTTGAAAAAAATATTATATGCATTCCTCAATGCTAAAATTGTTGAATATAATCTAAATCAAGATTTTCAATGATTAGTCAGAGAGCAAAACTATGAAGATACTACCATTTTATCTTCTATAGTACAAATGCTACTAAGTTGCACACAACCTACTACATTTTGTAATCCCTCAAGGACCATTCACCCCCTCATGGGTGTTTCTCTTTTTCAATAGGTTCCTATGGTCTCACTTTTGGTCATGAATTTATGATTTTTTTTAATGAAGGTACATCATAGTAGAAGCTTTACGGGAATACAATGTACTATTTTTTTAAAACTAGATCTAGAAGATAGAAAGCTATGCTATTCTAAGCGCAACTTGCTTAAGTTTTAGCAACTCCATAGTTTTTGCTACAAGCTTCTATATACAATTAGATTTATCATACACATATATGATACTATTTTGTTGAGATTTTCAAAAATAAATAAATTTCTTTGGTGTAAATTTTTTATAAACCCAAGTCAAACATCTTCACACAATGATAGGGAAGGTACCAAAAGCATCTTCTTTTCCAAATGATTCTTTTTATAATTATTTTGGCATTCTTTGGTTTCTGATTTTATCCTACAATATGTTGTATGAAGGTTCTTTTTGAACATTTCAATTCCTTGTTCTACAACAAATTGAGTTCACAAAAACTTATGATGTATAGTGGCAATTTTTGAAACCCCACTCCTAGCACAATTCTTTGGGATATGCTACATCCTTTATCTACCTCTAAAATTTGGTGTACAAGAATTGACATTATGTAAGATATTAGGATACAAAACTTAGACCTTGGATATAGTGAAAACGTAACACAAAGAGAAGTCAATGTTTATTGATTTTTCTAGGCATGGAAAAAAAAACTTTCTATAGTTCAAACCCTATTGTATCTTGGATGCATTTCCAAAAAATGTCATCTTTATACTACATTGGGGAGAATATGGAACTTGTACACATGTGAAGAGGTTGATCTTGAAAGCATTAGACATGTGAATTCACTTAAACGAAATGTTAAAATATTGCCTAATATTATACTCTTTGTTGTTTTGTGCAAACTTTGCGGTTTTTGACCATCGTTGAGTGCACTTGGCCAAGTGCATGATTGATCCTGTGCGTTTTTATAATCTTCCAATGTCTACAATTAAAGTTTATAGGATTTTATAAGCATGTTAGAATGTTAGTTTGAATCATATTCCCACAGGTAGGATTTTAAGTAAACCTCCATTATTATTAATATTCATTTTTTAAAGATTTGATAAATAAAATTTTAATGTGCTTTTAGTGTGATAAAGCTTAAGAATTGTGGGGTTCAAAGTTATAGAGGTCCAGATTGATTAATAGTTGTTGCACTTGATGGATATGATAATTCTCTTCATCTCTTATTTATTGCACATTTCCATCATATCCCAATTTTGTAAATTAACAAATATTTATTCAATGTAATGTCAATTTTGTTGTAGACGAAAGAGATCATATATGTTTAAAACTAATTTGGAGGAGGGGAAAAAGTGGGAATTTTGAAATGTAAAAACAATGAATAGTCTTAAATGGTGAAAAAACCATATTATTTATTAAAATAGACATTTAAGTAATTAGTTGATGAAATAAATGTCTCAAAGTAGCCTAGAAACTGGGTCAACATCACACAAGCAATGGTGGCATGGTGCTCCCATATTGTAGGTCCAAACTAGGAGCAGCCACAAGTGTCGTGCCAACCTCCACGGCAGAGGAAAAAAGTGCCGTTGAAGCTCTTGTTGAACCTCCCCACTATAGCCCAAAAATTTAGATACAATCAAAGCACTTTTTATGTCACAAGCCGGGAGCAAGAAAACCATAACACATCTAGTATTGTAACCCACAACAATTATATAACTTGATCTCAATAATTAGTTCCATTTACATTTTCATCCGTTGGACTAGTTTTCATCTAATGAATATCCAAAATAGTCACCTCAAACCCTAAATTGCGTTTTCTCCAGCCAATTTTACTACCATGCACTATGTGTTACTCCCCTACTCCTATTTATTGCCCCATAATTTCTCCAATTTTTCCAACTTGAACACTTATTGAAGTACTATAATTAATGCACTAAGGAGCGGGACATCTCATAACACTTAATCTCTAAAGGACCAAGGCATTTTAGCGGGAAAAACTAGTCCAAAATTGCCACTACCGTAAAGAGGCATGAAAATCACATTATTGAGTGATATTTTGCACTTTTAGTCGTAAGATCTTAAAACAAACTTCTACATGAAGATATCATAGTTTCTTCGTTGCAATCCACCACACGGATTTGAAGATTATAAACACCCAATTAAGCAATTTTGCCCTCACCAAATAAAAGTGCACTTGGATACAAGGGCGGCCATTGTGAACAAAAGTGGCAAAATTGCAAAAAAAAAATGGTTTCCAAAGAAAAATATATTGAACTTCTACAACAATATTATGTACAATCATCATTTGTTAATATTGGAAGCAATTTTTTGGCATTTCCAACTAATTTTTGGTGGCCCTTCATTAATACTAGATAAATGTGTATTTAATATAGTTTCACAATATTTCAAAGATAGATGTCAAGGATTGTAGTATACAAACAAGGGTAATCACAAAAAACTAGTGCATTATGCAAGGGTTGGCAGTTGATTAAAAGATATTCTACGTAGTACATAATGCATACAATGGTGGAAACTAAATATAGATGCTTCTACAATTGGACTTAGCACCAATAGTAAAAACACCTTTACTCTATAGGATTAATGACATAACGTCATACATCACCCTTAGAATGTACTACTCTTACACATACACTACATAGCAATTACCATACACAACTACACTAAACATCACATTTAGTGTTGTCTACACTAAATACAAATTCTTACACTAAATGTAAGAATCACAATTAGTGTAATGACACATCACTACAATACCGTAGGTGAACCTCTGGTTCGGCACCTTAATGTCGAATAATTAATTAAAGTGAAAAAATGACATTCGGCATTCAAAATTACGATAATTATATTTTCGGCAAGAAATCAATGACTACTGCATTTGGCCTGTTCTGGCACCCATAGGGATTGAACTCAAGACCTAGGGATTCCAAACCTAAGTGCTTATGCATGATTCCCATGGACAAAGACTTTTCCAAGCCTTTATCCCCATTTGATGTCTCTCCATGTGCCAAAATCTGCAAATATACATTTTTTACAATTTCGGCATTTTCAGAAAATTATTTTCCACTTAATTTGGCATGGGATTTTCTAATTAATTTATGCTGGACCAGAGGTTCACCTACGGTAAATGTGAAAAATTACACTATATGTGAATGGAAGTAAAAATCGGATGTATTTTTACTTGTGCACAATTAGTGTATGAAAAGCTTGCCGCAGTGTATAAAACCAACATTGTTTAGAGGAGCGTTAGTCACTAAAAAAGGATCGGAATTACACTCATGAGATGTTTTTTGACATCTACATTTTCTATAGATGTCAAAAAATATCTCATATGTTTAATTTGAAGAAACTCTAAATAAGTTATGGGCATTCAAAGATTTTGATGATGTAAATTAAACAAAGACGGCCGATAGGCAATTGATTTGGGGTAGGGTGAGGTGGGAAATAGGAAAAGTCAACATAGAGAATAATGACATGACGGCTAGTAGGCGGTTGATTGAGGCATCATGAATGATGTTGGCGGCTAACACTAATCGTGAACTTGTTCGCAAATAGTGTAGTAGGGGAATTATACTATTTGCGTGACTACACTAAATGCGATGTTTAGTGTAGTATACTCTCATAAAGGCACACTATCTATTCCAAAGAATTTAGGGCTGTTTGCAAACGGTCGTCATCGATAGCTTCAGTTTGCATTGCAATATATTGTAGTATGTGAGCCTTTGCCGATTGAAGAATGCGAATCTTGCTTTCAACCTTCACTCCAAATACATTGCGCTTTCTCCACCCGCTGGCCCCAGACATGGTTCTTTCCGGAATATCTACCCATAAAAAAATGCATGCATATTTTTCTACCCAACTATGGCTCTCTCCGATGGCTCCGAGAATGAATGCATGCAATTTGCATACCATTGTGTAGAAGACCCATGTCCATCAACAACCCCCCTTTGGATGATGGGCCAATATCAACAAACATTTATCTTAAGTCTCCGTCGGTTTTTTCCTTCCTCAATCACTTTCCTTACATAGAATGGTACACCGCCTTCTATTTCTGCTCGATCAACACTCAAGGCTACAAATTGTCCACAACAGATATCAGATTGTGGATTGAATGGTGGAAATGGGTCGTGATTACCTTCATACATTGCTCCTTCTTCGGCTTGTTCCACAACATAGTTGCGCTCTGTTCGTTGTGCCCTGCGCAGTGGTTGATTAGAGGGTCTTCCTCTACAAGGACCAAAGTATCCTCGAGCCTCGGCATTTGGAAGCATGGCCACTACCTGCTCTACGACATCTATCTAACGATTTTCTTCACTTGCACCATCTATTACATCCAAAGATGCACTCTCTGTAGGTCCGGTGTTGGAGAACTCTAAAGGCTAAAACGGTGAGGAACGTTGCTCATTGCTACGATCTTTGTGTGGAAATTCAACTAAATAGAGTTTCAATCTTTCAGCCTCTACTTTTTTCTCGCGATTCTTGTCCTCATGCTGCAACCTTTGAATGCACCTTTCTTTATATACAATGAAGTCATCCAACGCCTCCAACTCCCGTTGCAAATCTTGCACAAACGATGGTCGCTCATCTCTACTTGGCAACGACCTCAAAGTTTTTGTCTCTACCACCCGTCCTAATGGATCCTTGCAATAATGTTTGTGTTGTACTCAAACCTCACGAGTCCGTTCTCGATTGTCCATATAGAATCGCATGTGGTGCAGAAATGTTATGTCCACTAATGAATCCTGACCTGTCAATAAGTGAGGAGTTATGAACAATTTCCAATTCCATATATTCTCTAACAGCCGGGCGCTAACAAATGCCTCCGTAGGAGATGTTCCTCGTTCTATAAGACTAATCATTTCCTTCAACGAGTCCACATCCGACCTCTTCAACGTATTTGATATACAGCTCAAACGTTGATCAATATTTTTGTGTGTATGGCCCACTATAAGAAAAGATAGTTCCACCTCCTGAAAAAACCCCAATCCCACCAATATAGCACATAGAGCAAACATATAAATGTTTTTGTTCTCACCCGTGCAGTTGTCGGCCTGAATCCGCAATGTTGGTGGCAAAAAGCCCCTCCTCCGCAGCACATCTCCAATCACGTACAACAATGTACTCACGACTTGATTGCTATCGTGTTTGTGGTGAGCCCCAAACCACATGTTCAATATAAACCAATCCCATGTACAGGAGCACCACACAGATGGGTCTTCACAAACTGGTGTTCAATGTTCTTCATAGTCTGACGCATCCTCGGTACCATGGTCGTGTTTTGGTCCATGCCATGCACTATGATGCACATGTACAACTCAGGGCTAATATAACATGACTCTTGAATATCCAATAATGCCTACGTTCTTCCATCTGGTTGCGCATATGCAACATAAACAACTCTTTTATCTTTATCCTTGCATCCGCATTGGTGGTTCCCTCCATGGCACATTTATACTCTCAACAATGATAACACTTTGAGAATCTTAAGAATGGAGGTACCTGAACGTGGGGATACTTGATACGCGACATCCTCCGGAACGAACTGATAGAAATGGTTTCCCCATTACAAATTCTCTTGACCTCCTCGTTTACGTAATTGAATACATAAAATTTGGCTGTACTCATAGGAAGGAGAATGAGAGGCACCACTTCGTTGTCACTCTTACGGCGAATACAACGATGAGGTTGAGGACAACCAACTTCATCGACAAACGATTTAAAGCAAGCCTCTGTTGCAGACATTCTAGTACTCTCTCGTATCGGATCTGAAACGGTATTGCCATGAATCGATGTCACTCTTCCATATATTAGACAGTCCTTCTTTAATTGCTTAAAGCGCCTCTGTGAATATCCAACCCCAAGAGCGTAGCAAGCATTGCAAACTTCTTTCCCATCTAACTTTGTTACAAACTTGTCACGACGAGTTCCTTCCGCTTTTGTATAAAAAGAAATCAACATCTGTCTTAGCCACATTCTCGCACTGAAAACTCATTAGCCCATGGATTATATCGCATGTCCAATAGATACCTTGCTGGAACGTCCCTGAAACAATTGCGTTTGCATCCTCCTTGTGCCATTGCAATTTGCACGCTTTCAAGCAATACTTTAGATAGTGTAGATTCTGTCAATGATGGCTCTCTTGAATCTCTTATTCTCCTATTCTGCATAGAATAGGGACGACGTGATGGTCTAACATAAGCAAATCCATCTATATGGGGCAAATTTTGGATGTTTGAGGGAGTAGATTGAGAAAACGGCGAATTTTATCTATGGCGTTTGAAGCATGACTACTGCGTCGAGACCTCTCGATGGATCCTAGTGTGTTGATGAACTTAAAAAAATCAAATTCTGGGGCCATCACTTCTGTAGGCACTATCTGTGATCTAATGTCACCATGGACACTTGTAATATCAGGTTCTACAGCCACTACACGTAGCAAAGATCGATGCCAACAAATGATCAAGCCCACACACATGCCAAGGCATTCTCCTACAATCTCTCCGATCCAATGCAATGCATCATCTACCCTAGTGATACGCACCGCCACCTCGAATGGGAACAACTTCGACCCATTCAATTCCATGCCACTTTTGAATGCATGCTCCGTGGTTGCTAAGCCCACCACATCTCCTCTCTCAGAAAGAAATTCTACTGCCCTTTCCAATTTAGATGTCATAATCGCAACTAATCTTTGTTGAATTTGCCTTGCACGCGCTGCTTGTACTAATTGAGCCCCCACAGAGCTATTGGAATGCATATTATCACTTTGGATGTGTGGCCGCATCGAAGGAGTCTGAATCGTGCGGCTCTTCATTATCGCTATTGAAAAAATAGGAACATTATGGCTGCACATTAGTCAAAATACATGTACTAATTGTTAACCTTCAAAGCACCATTCATCTGATAAAGATATGTTTCTAAACACATATTTACTGTTCAAAATATGATGATGATATTGGACCTTTTGATAAAACAACTTTGAAATGAAAAAATAAAGAATTTGTAGAGCATGAACTCCTTGCACGGAGTCTTTAACCCTGAAGGTACAATGAAAGTTTTACACCAAAAATCATTTCAATTCTTTTTTATTCTAGTGCAATGAACAAAAATAGAAACGAAAACTTTTATTTCTAGTTTTGATCGTAGGATCTCAATTAAGACCTATTAAGTAATATATATAAAAAATTTCATAAACTTTGACTGCACGAATTGAAAGATTATAGTGTTTGAAGTCAAGCATATGGTTCATTTTCTTCTCTGCATGCAGTGGATCAGCAGACTTTGACTTCACTTGGTGTCAAGTTTTTGCACTATACAAGGTCTAAATCCATAACCATCTTGTTAAGCATGACGTTAGTTCCTTGTACATCAATGTTTAGAGGTAGAGGACAGGTGTAGCATACTATAAACAAATGTGCAAGAAGTGGAAGTTTGGAATTTGTTAATCAACACTGGAATATTTTGTGAACTTAATATGTTTTAGATTGGTAATCCAAATGGTCAATAAGAAGGTTCACACCACATATTGTTTTATATTGAAAAATAAAAAGATATCTAGGTTTTATTTGGAAAACAAGAATATTTTTTGGTACCTTGCCCAACACTGACTGACAATGTGTGAAAATGTTTGACCCCTCCCCCATCCTCCCCTTCCCCCCTCTCCCTTCTCCCCCCTCCTTCCTTGTTATTCTTTTTGATGGTTGGCTTTGAACTGTTCGGTCACTTGTTACATAGTGTCTATCCCTGAGACGGAGAAATAGTTCCAACTTACTAATTCCTTGTCCGGTGGGCATTGTCTTAGTAGTGGAACGAACAGACACTTTACTCACGCTGGCTCCCTAAGGAGACCGGCGTTCTTGTTCTTCTGAAAATGTTTGACTTGGGTTGGTATGCTATTTTTTACTAAAGACTAGAACTTATTTTGACAACATCTAGGGAAATATTATTACTTGCGAGTACTGAAAATCTTACATTCAACAGAGTGTCCTAGCAAAAGTTTTTGGAGGTGCCCGACTTGCCCGCTCTCCCCATTTGAAATTCATAACCCTAAAACTTTTTGATCAAATGTCCAATTTAGGTAAAAAAACAGTTACCCACTACGGTCTTGGTAATGCCTTTCTATAGTAAAATTTCAAAGAAGAATGTTGGAAATTGACATCATATGAACCTGACCGAACTTTCAAAAAGCCCATTCTTGACACTAGATCCTTTAGGGCTTAAATATGCTACACCTCTTCTGCATCCCTAAACATTGGTGTAAAATGAAACTAATATCATTTTTGACATGATGATAAAGAATCTAGATCATGTGTGATGCAATCTTTTGAATCCAAGTGAACTGAAACGAAGGGAGTCCACTCAACCTAGGGAAGAAAATGAACCATGTTGTCTACTTGCTATTTCTCACACCATTGGAACTTGTTACAATCGCTAATAAAAAAAAGGGTTTGTACATCCACAAAAAGGTTATTCTATAAACAACATAGTACAGAAGATCAATCAAGAATCAATCTTAAACTTGTATAAAAATAAATGTTTACCTCAAGATACGTTGCAGGTGTTAGCGGTACCGAACTGATGGTTGATGGTGTTCAACATATAATCACCATTCCGTTGTTGTTAAACATGTTTTTCAACCCTTCCCACTTTACCTGCAACAAATGCATAAAATTTATATGGTAAACTATGTGATAAAAATCTCCCAAGTATCTTCGTATTACAAATAGCCCGAAATTATAATATAATATGTAAAAAGTTAAAACATAAGGAGAAACAAAGCAAAAGGTCCAAAGTTATAAAAGTCAAATTTTGACTAGTAAACTTGTGGCACAAAGTTCCAACATGGATGTAAGGTTTCTTTGTAAACTCTAGAGGTCACTTCTCTTCCCACTTTCTAAGGTGAGCTCTCTTGCAATCAAAACCTCAAAGCCTTGTGCACTTTACTTTCATTCACTAATTTCTATCAACTTTGTGTGTACTGAGTAGATTGGAGAACAAAATTTGCACATCGAGGAGATTTTTATAAATTTGGTAAGCTTCTGACTTTGTTTCAATTTTGAATATGACGAAACTCCAGGTTTAAGTTCATGATGATAAAAGGTCAGTCATAGTTACGATAGTGTAAGGTGAGTACCAATATTTGAGCATACAAATGAGGCCACCAAATTGAGAATGTTCAAAATTGCAAATTCATCAAATGTTGAATGTTTACACATTATAGCAATCAACAACAAGTTTGTTCAGCCTTCGTTCAACTGAAATAATAACACTAGAAACACACAGAACTGAAGTGAAGAAAGTAGCTAGTAGTATGGCACTAAATCCTCAATATGCACACGAGTGCACTACCTGAAACCCTAGCCACCACACCTAGGCCCTAGCCACCGCAATCAAATCCTAGCGGCCGCAATCAAATCCTAGCCGCCGCAACCAAACCCTAGTCAATACGTATTCGTGGAGTTTGCGTGACGCCTCGCGGAGTAACCTTAGACTAGAGGTGTGTGCGCGCACATCCCTTACTGTTGGTGCTGCTCCATCAAACAAATCCAAAAACGTCGAGTCGAAAACCAAAACAAGAGCTTCTTCCACTATCAAGCGTCGTAGTGAACCTCCTCATTCGTTGCGCGGCCTCGCAGGCGCGCTGCCGCGGCCTCCTTTCCATTCCATTGCGCGGCGCTGCAGGCGCGCTTCGCTGCACGCGCGCGGCCG